>JBDJHY010177051.1:0-10695 GCA_039654485.1 Withania somnifera
TTCTGAATATCACCCTTCACCTCCTCTACCTTAATCACCTAAAACAATCATTCGCCCTGCTCTTCCCTTCGAGCTCTAAATCCCCCCAACACAATGTCCTTATCCCCTGCATCATTCAAAAGTCAATGAAAATAAGACTGTCCTCGTCTCTGAATAAGCACATCCTCCCCCAAAACCTTACCATCTACATCATTGATGCACCTCGTTTGGTCTATATTCCGGGCCTTCCGCTACTTAGCCTTGGCTAACCTATATAACCTTTTATCCCCGTCTTTATCCTCTAACTCGGTATACAATCTCTCAAAAGTTGTTGTTTTAACAACCATAACAACCAACTTAGCCAGCCTTTCTCCTCGCCAACTTATACTCGGCCCTACTCGTCGGTTTCTCCTCCTCGGACATACTATCTTTCAATTTTGCCAAATACCTCTTCTTTGTATCTACCTTTCCTTGAACTTCTCCATTCCACCACAAATCCCCTCGAATCCTTCCAAAACGACCTTTAGCAACATCCAACACCTCTCTTTTTATCTCCCTAATACATTTTGTTGTCTTATCCCACTTACTGTCAGCACCCCCTTACTCTCCCAAACTCTCTTATCCAATAACTTTTTCTCTATTTTTAGAAAACTAGCTAAAGTCAAGCTACCCCACCTAATCCTTGGTTGGTCTTCTACAACCTTCTTCGTCCTCTTCTTCCAAATCTCTAAGTCCATCACTAACAACTTATGTTGAGTTAAAAGATTCTCACTGTGGATAACCATACAGTCTTAACATATGCATTTGTCTCTCTTTCGAAGTAGCAAAAAGTCTATCTAAGATTTTGCTACCAAACTACAGAAAGTAACCAAGTGATCCTCTTTCTTGGGAAAACTCGAATTCGCTACCACCAACCCTAAGGCTCTAGAAAAATCTAACAAAGAAGTCCTTCCTTCGTTCTTTCCCTCGAAACCAAAACCTCCATGAACATCGTCATACCCTCTCCACGAAGAACCAATATGCCCATTGAAACTACCACATATAAAAAGTTTTTTGAAGTTAGGCACCCTCCTCACGAACTCACCCAAAACCTCCTAGAAACTCTTATTCTCTTCCTCATCCAAATCCACATGTGGCACGTAAGCACTATTAATATTAAAAGCATCCCTTCAAATAACCAACTTAATCAACATCAATTTGTCGTTTACCCTCCTAACCTCTACCACTTATTTGCTAAGCTCGTCATCGACTAGGATTCCTACCCTATTCATATTCCTCACATCTCTCAAATACCATAACTTATACTCGTCTACATCCCGCATTCTAGTGCCAACCCATTTAGTCTCTTGGATACTAGCTATATTAATTTTTCTCTTTCTTAAAATCTTCACCAATTCTATAGACTTACCTTATAGTGTCCCTATGTTCCACGACCCTACTCTCAACCTAGAGGCTCCCTAACCTTTTACCCCTCATATCCCTCTTCCTGAACCCCGAACCGGACCTCACCTCTGATCGACAACATGACCCTACTCTAGCATTAATCAAAGCCACTAAAACTATAGCGAAAAAGCTAACAAAACTCACCCGACTTTTCTACCCGCACAAACTGTAGCAGAAAAAAAAAGGATTATGAGATTAGTAATACTAAAGAACAAGTCCTAACAAATTACGCAATTATACAAAGTACGCTACAAAGGAATATGGAAAAAATAAAGTAGAATGCTAATAAAATTTACCCAAGAAATAGTTGAAATCTGCAATATAGAACCAGTAGAAATAACGTAAGAAATACACAATGAAGGAATTAAGTAAATAAACCACTAGGATTTGGACCGTTTCTTGATTGTTTTTTGTTGGATTCCAACAAGTTGATGCTGAATTGGACTTGGAATTTCGCTGCAGCTGAAAAGTTAAAGTGGTGTAAATATTGTTGTTGGTGGTCAGATATTAGAGCTTAGCTTCGATATTCAACTGAAATTGCTTTCAAGATCTTTGCAAAATGATCCTTAACCTAATTGCTTTGAAATCTTGAATATTAAAACTAAAAATTGGGATGGCCTCAAATGCTTGATAAATCAACAATTTTTTTCTCAATGCCAAGCTGACTAGAGCGCTTCACTGGAACCAATGACCGAACTTCAAACCTCGAATTCAGTCCCAAATCTCTGTAAGAAATTTTTTGAAGAAGAATTGACAGTTAACTTTGACTATTTTCGTGAAGACTTCTTCTTCTCTATCGGCTTATTGAAATGGAGATGATGATGAAAACCCGATAAAATAATCTTGTGCTCCGTTCGTATTTTAGAGAGTGAAAGAGAGAAGAATGTTTAGCTACATTCGTAGAAAGTTAAATAATTATATAAATATATCTAAATATCAAGCTATAAATTGCTAAGGGAGATCATTAGCAGATCATCGACTAAAGGTTATTATAACATGCATATGAATGATACAATAATTAATGATTCGAGAAATTTAACGAGGTAACACGATTAATCTATAATAACCATATTTTTTGTATTATGAATTTGATAAATATTTTGACATGATCACTAACTTAACATATGACCACAACCAACAAATATAAAAAGAGAAAAAGGTCCCTTACTAATTCAAATGTTGCAACACCAACCTTTGTTATTCGATAATGTACCTTTTGAAGAGGTAGATCAAAGAAAAGAAAGGGAAGAAGATGAAGATCTGGGTAACAACATCGATAGCATAACAAAATTAGGAGACTTGTCCCCCAGAAAAATCAATCAACTCAAAGGATCAAACAAAAAGACAAAAGGAAAGTTGGTTCCTTTTAATACAACAAGGAGCAAAAGGTCTGGTCGACGAGGTCATCAATGAATAGCAAATTGTTGTTTTGGAATATTAAATTTGTCAAATATTAAAATGTGTTTGAGAGGTTGATGGAGCTGAATAAAAGACATCATTATTCATACATAGCCTTAATGGAGTCTTTTCAAAGTCCAAAGGAAATCGAAATACATACGAGGAAATTAGGGATTCAAAATGCAACTGCAAATTGTTCCTCCAAGATTTGGGTGTTTTGGAATGATCAATGGCAGGGATATGTGATATCAGACACTATACAACATATTATAATGAAGTTTAGACATATCAGTAGCACAATGGATTCTATAGTAACTGATGTACGTGCTAGATGCAGTGTTATATAGAGAATAGAGTTATGAGAAGATTTGGAAGAGATAGCTACTAACAATTATAAGCCTTGGATAATAGGGATATTTTAATATCATTTTGGATGAGGAAGAAAAGTTAGAAGGGTTACTAATAACTCAGATAGAGACCCTAGATTTTGCTCAATGTGTGAAGATTGGATAGGGTGTTTGTAACCTCAAAATTCCATACATCTATGTCAGTTAGTGAAGTTCACCATTTAATCAGAGAAGGTTTAAATCATGCACCACTCCAGGTATGTTTAGCGTTCATCAGGAGCAGATGCGCAGAGCTTTCATATTATTAAATTATTTAAAATTTGGTTAAGGAATCTTGGAAGGAACAAGGAAGCGTATTTACAGTATATCAAAAGTAGATAAAGAAACTAAAAGCAAAGTTGGCATGGTGGATTAGAATGACATTTGGCAACATTTTCAGCAACTAGCAACTTTGGAGGATGTGATTAAGGTAAAGGAAACACAATTGGAGGTAAATCCTTCTAAAAGGAACAAGGAGGAGTTAAGTAGATAAGAAGTATAACTGAAGATATTTCTACATCTGGGGGGAGTATTGGAAGAATAAAGCAGGAATGAGATGGTGATAGAAATACTAAGTTCTTTTTTTTTTACCTATGTTAAGAATAGAAGGAAGAAGTTGCACATACAAGAGTTAAAAATTAGGCTAGGGGATCTCATTAACTAAACTCATGAAATAGGGGAGAAGGCTGCTAATATATTTCATTCATAGAGACAAACTTCTCCACTGATTTTCAGATATTAAATCAGGTCACCAAGCTAAAAACAGAAGAGCAAAATGAAAAACTAATAAAGGAACCTAGCAACGAGGGAGTGAAAGATGTGGTACTTTCTTTAAATGGGGATAATACCAGTGGGTCGGATGGATCCTCAGGTTTTTTTTCCAGTCTTGCTAGGACATAATTGGAATAGACATTACCGATATGATAGTAGTTTTTTTTATGGTCAAGAACTTCCAAGGTTTATAACTCATACCAATTTGGTTTTGATACCCTAAAGGATAATGTTGCCAATTTAGCGGATCTTAGACTTGAAGATTGGTTTTAGAAGAACTGAAGAGATTTCTACATCTATGAGGGAGTATTGAAAACATAAAGCAGGAATGAGATGGTTTCAGCATAGTGATAGAAATACTAAGTTTTTTCATGCCTATGTTAAGGGGAGAAGGAGAAAGTTGTACATACATGAGTTAAAAACTAGGCAAAGGGATCCCATTAACTCAACTCATGAAATAGGGGATGAGACTGCTGATGTGTTTCATTCAGAGAGGCAAACTTCTTCACTGATTTCCAGATGTTAAATCAGGTCCCCGACTAATAACAGAAAAATAGAATAAATAACTAATAAATGAACCTAGCAACGAGGAAGTGAAAGAGGTAGTACTTGCTTTAAATGGGGATAGTGCCAGTGGATCAGATGGGTTCTCAGGGATTTTTTTCAATTTTGATGGGACATAATTGAAACATATATTAACAATATGGTAGTAGATTTTTTCTGTGGTCAAGAACTTCCAAGGTTTATAACTCATGCCAGTTTGGTTTTGATACCCCAAAAGGACAATGTTATCAATTTAGGGGGTCTTAAATTAATCAGCCTTAGCACTTTTGCTAATAAGATTGCATCTAGTGTACTGCATGGATGATTGGTTCTATATTAGCCATAATCATTTTTCATAATCAAACTAGATTTGTTAAAAGGAGAAGCATAACTGAAAATATGTTACTAGCACATGAGACTTTTAGAGATATTGGCAAAAGAAACAAGATGCACAATTTTGTGGTGAAGCTAGCTATGTTAAAGTCTTATAACATAGTCACTTGGACATTCTTAGCAAAGGTGCTCAGGAAGTTTGGTTTCATGAAAGAGTCATTGACATGGTATGGAGACTGGAGTCAAATAATTGGTATTCAGTTCTAGTGAATGAACAAATTTTTCATTTATTAGTCCACAAGAGGGTTAAAACAAAGGAATCACATCTCTCATACCCTAGTTATAGTAGCTGCTGAAGTTCTATCAAAAAACTTAAATAGTTTGTATGAAGTTCCAAAATTCAGAAGGTATTGACTGTTAAAGTGGAGCCCACAAATTAATCATATGTCTTATGCAGATGATATCATTTTCTTTTGTTGAGGACATAATAAGTCTATGAATAAATAATGAAGGTAATGAGAAAGTATGAGGTAGTGTCAGGACAAATGCCGAATCTTAACAAGAGTTACTTTTACTTACATAAGAAAGTCCCACTAAGAGTGATCATTATGATAAGTCAGACTAAGATCATTTCCTTTCACGTATCTAGGATGCCAAGTATTATATGGAAGGAGAAGTAAAACTCATTTTGAAGAGTTGATTAAAAAGGTGATGAAAAGGATAAAGATGTGGCAGAGCAAGTTGCTGTCTTTTGGAGGAAAATAAATACTGATCAATCATGTGCTACAATCAATCCCCATTTACTTGCTGAGTGCAACGGGTCCTCCTATAAATGTGGTCAGGAAAATTCATAGAATTTTTGTCATTTTTTTCTGGCGGAACACAAATGAAGCAAAAACAAGCATTGAATATCCTGAGAGAATATGTGTTTGCCAAAAAAAGAAGGAGGTTTATGATTCAGATCACTAGATTATGTATCAAAGTCTTTGACCACTAAACTATGGTGGAATATCAAAGTTAACATTTCTTTAATGTGGAGTGCATGTATGTGGACCAAATATTGCAAGAAGTGACATCCCATTTTCGTCCAAGGTAGCGGATCTTCACAGGTATGAAAGAGAATGATTAAGGGCAGAGAGGAAATTGAGCATGATATATGGTGACAGGTGAAAAGAGGTAACTCAAATTTCTGGATGGATAATTGGACAAAATGGGGAGCAATATTGTATATAGAGGAAGAGCAAGCCAGAAAAGATGAAATTGAAGTAAGAGAATTCACTCGGGGAGAAAAATGAAACTATCAGCAACTGCCGGATAACATTTCACATAAATTGACAAAGTATATCATTCATAGTATAAAGTCGCCTTCAAATGAACAAAAGAATGATAAAGCTTGGTGGATGGGGAACACAAAAGGAAATTTCAGTAAAGCTAGTATGGGAGTTAACAAGAAAAAGAAAAGAGGAACAAAGATGCTATGATCTGACATGGGCAAAAAAAGTGCCATTTAAGATTAATTTCTTCATGTAGAGAGTCTTGAAGAGATTTTTTTTACTGATGACAATCTGAAAAAAAATGAAGGTTGTCACAATATCAAGATACCACTGCCGTAACACTTATGAGGAAGAAACCATGAATTATCTTTTTCTAACATCCCTTATAACCATGAAACTATGGAGGTAATTTGCTACTTGTACAGGTATAAATGTAGGAAACATGCAACTACAACAAGTACTAATGGCTTGATGAGAGCTTACAAGTCCACCAAAGCTAATAGTACTCTATAGAGAAGTACCAGTATTTATATTGTGGGCACCATAAAAGAAAAGAAATAATAGGAGACATGAGGGTGAAATAACATATGACAACATAGTGAAACAAGTGTAAGAGATAACTAGAATATTGGTAATGAATGTTTATCCCAAAACTAAGAGCGCCATTTGATTGGGTGTCAATATTGAAAATGCTTGAGTCTTAAAAATCAAAATTGTATTACCACAACGTAACATGGAGTTTCCCAGAAGGGAATGTCATAAAATGTAATGTAGATGAGGCCAACAAAGGCAATTCATGTCAGAGTGCATATGGATTTAGCGTGAGAAATGGAGAAAACAACCTATTTAACAGATGCTATATGAGAAGCTACCATCATGAAAGTAAAAGCAAGAACAATCCTAAAAACATAAAAACTATGTAGAAAAAGGGTTCTATAAAATGTATGTATAGAGACTAAATCTCTAGTCAATAACTAACATGATAAGACATATTTGGAAGGTGCCATAGGGGATAGCAGAGATAGTACATGAGACCATAAGATTAATAACCTGTGTCAATACACATATCTAACACACATACAAGTAAGGGAATATATTAGCAGGTGCCCTTGCTAATCATACATTTGAAAGACAAGGCAAGCAGGTTTATAATACTTTTCAAGATTTTTCTACAATATGTAGGAGAATTTTGAATCTAGATAAAGCTCAAGTACCTCAGCTAAGAAATCGAAGCAGAAAGATCAAGCAATACATAAATCAGTCTTCGCATCATACATGATATAAAAAGCAGTCTACAACATGTACAGACTTACCAACAGATAGAAAAAGCATGATTGACATATATACATCAGAGTATGCCTTATGAAATTGTTGTGAATAAAATAACTAGAATCCTAAGCACTAGCTATAAGAGTGCTTACACAAAAATTAAGGGAAACGGGGTTGTGAATATGAAAGAGGTAGGCATAGATCCAAGCTCAACAGGCAACATAGAGAAACTCCTTCACCTACAACAAAACAATCATTACATAATAACAAAAAAATTAACAGAAGGTAGCAGAAAAAAGGTTAAGAGTGTACTAGATCTAGGCCATGATATGATACTTGTCTTTCTCCGGTCTCCTGAGATAAAAGTCCCACCACCTGAGAAAGATAAAACGAGCAAGATGATATCAGAAAAAAGGAGAAGTTTATATGCTTACCTTGGTACTGTGAAGTGTCAATGACGGAGAAGAGTAACAACATCACAGGAATGACAAGACAGACCCAAAGCAGCAACTCTTTGAGATGAAGGTTCACACGGCAACACGGCAGTATCATCCTAAGGCGGCGATGGGAGCTTGGGAGAAGACAATCAAACTCCCCTTTAGGAAAGCCATATAGAGGAGCTTTGTATATATTTATATATAGGATTCGGTCGGGTCTTATTTTAGGCTTGGGGTTTTTTTTCTTTTTGACTTTTTACTTTATTTTATTTCGAACTTGAGGCTTTGCCCTTTTAATCGATAAAATGGGTCCATCTAGTACCTAAAATTTAACCTAAAAAATAATAATGTCCAAACAAGCTTAATTATTTTTGTGACAAAATGCCACCATAATATACTGTCTACACACGACTACTTGTACTCTATGAGAATAAATGCAAGCCATTTATGTCATAGATGTCAGCTCCTTGAAATAATTCAATATATTTATTTTAAAATGTTCCAATATAAAAAAAACTAGGATAGACTTGAAATATATAAAATTATATTGCATTATTATTGATTATAAATGTGTCTGAATTAACGATATCCATAAGTTAAATAAGCCAAACATTTTATTTTTGAAAAAATGACATTGCGTATAATTTTTTAGAAGCAATTAACTCAAAATTAGGTCATTTTTCATACTATAGCCAGTCAACCTAACTATTGCCACTCAGTGGCCGTTCTTCAGTTTATGCCATTTGACCCTTTTTTTTGGCTAATTTTTTTTTATAAACACTTGAATATAATATATATTTAATTTATATGTACTTAGTTTAAGATTGAAAGATCTTCATCATCAAGATATAAAAAATATTGCATAGAATCTGCATCAAAACCGTACAATGAATGCATGATATATTCAGTCTCTATAAAATTTGCGTAAAATCTACTTCAAGATTGTATAGTAAATGAATATTCTAATGAAATGTTTATAGACTCTTTTGCATCAAAACTATATAGTAGTTATATAAGATATGCATCCACATAAAATATGTATCCAAATCATATAGTTGTTATATAAAATACGTATATTAATGTAATTGTATTAAAAAAATATAGAGAATGTGCATAGAAACTCTATTAAAAAAAAACAGTAAAAAAAAAGAAAAACAGTAACTAGAACATAATATTTAAAATAATAATTATAATTTAATGCATTATTTAATATTTAAATAATAATAATATTTAAAACAGTGTCTATGTATGTCTTTTCTCCTTTTTTTTTTATGAAATATTTGAAACATTAGGAACCACAACTCTCGTAATACTGCTAAAAGTGTTATTTCACTAAATACTCAATTTACAGTAGCTGTAAATTATATTCACTTAAACTTGTAATCTTACTAACATAAGTCAATACATAATTTAAAATTTTAAGATTGGAGCTTCCCTATAATAAATTTTTAAATTAGATATTTATCGTTTTCAACAATAACAATAACAATAATTTATGAAAAATAATTAGACATAATATGGGTAACTAAGTTAATATCTTTTTGGTGAAGATTAATCCGTTATTTAAGTATAAATCTTTTATTTTTTTATAATTTCAGGCTAATTATTATGTGAAATATCTTTTCCTCCAAGGCATGTTTAGATTTTGTAAATATAACAAACTTAATATTTGTTATTTCAAAGATATTATAAAAATATTATTATCAAATACAAAAAATTGCTTCACCAGCTAGAGCATTCTCAACAATGAAGAAATTCAGAAAACAAAATCAAATAATTGACTTCTTCACAAAAAACAGTACTGCATCAGACAATGAAGGGATGTTCTTGAAACTCTTGATTTTGACCATTATTTGTTCTGAAAATTTTAAACATTAGATAAAATCAAATTATTTTATTAGGCCATATATAACTTTGTATTTGTCAAATTATAAATATAATAATGCTGATATTTATGCGTATGTATATGACAAACTAGCTGTCAACATTAGTACTAATACCAATCACCTACTATGCAATGGTGCATTATATATAAAGACTGTTTTTAACCATAATGGACCATTTGGTAGGCAGAATAAGAAAAATAGTTTTGAAATAAAATTTGAGATTAAATTTTAATTTATATGTTATATTTAGTTAAGATTTTATTAGAGTTAAAGATTAAAAACACATCTAAAATATTTATTTTTTAAGTTTTATATTTAAATTATTAACAGTTTGAGAAACATGTCTAAACTATCACAAAATGTGTAACGAAACACACCTGAACTATTGATAATTCAGGTATGTTTCTTAAATTATTGCTAATTTAGGTATGAAATTAAAAAAAAAATATTTTAAGTATATTTTTAATTATTCACTTATTTTGTTAATATTGAGATTACTTTACTATTTACATTAAAATAATAAAATTATAATCTCATAAAGAGAATAAGATAAAATAATTTCATAAAATATTACATGAGGATGGAATGTTCCTCAATATCCAATCCCAAACAACCCTAAGTAAATATGTAATTATCATTAAGGAAACTAGAGGGGCCAGGTTTCATTACATCCGAACAACTGTGGTCCATTCATCACAAGAGTAAACTAGAAGGGCACTTAGGTGAAAACGAGTGATCTTTGTTCGGCAAAATTCATATTATTTTATCGCTATATACAACCCTTTTGGCCTTCAAGAAGGTTCTGAACGCTCCATAACCCTAAACAGATCGAGCGAAGCAGAGAACGGCGGAGGAAATGTCTCACTTCGGAAGAACTGGCCCTCCGGACATCACCGATACTTACTCTCTTCTCGTCCTCAACATCACTTTCCGTAAGCAAACAGGTTTCCGTCTATTTGCTTTTTTCCGGTAACCC
>JBDJHY010177061.1:0-12184 GCA_039654485.1 Withania somnifera
ATACGTGTCACTTCAAATTGCTGTTGATAGTATATGCCTTGATCATAATCGTGATGAGATTGTTGTAGGTATTATATGCCTGGATCGTAGTCTTGATATGATATATGATGATATTCAGGATTGTAGCCATGGTTGTCGAGCTGGGCTTGACGTTATGAATGATATATGATATGGACATTGATTGTCAAACTTTTGAGACCCTTTGGGCTCAGTGATTTGGGATGTGAGGATATAATGATGTTAGATCGTACGTGGTGATGCACCCCCATGGACATACCTCTGGGATAATATACAATGCAGAGGAGGGGTGATGTGGACTTTGGGAGGATAACACACACCGGGAATGCGTACGCAGGATGGTTACTTCATGAATGTGTTACTTTCCACACTTGTTTGTCTTCAGTGTACCTTGGCTGAGATGCAAGGCATACGGTGAGCGTGACTTGTATTGAGTTATGTTTCACATATATTGTTGCAAGGATACCGGGTACGTTCCTTTCCATTACCTGAAATCCTGTTATATTATTAGCTGGCATTATCTGTTTATGTGACAATTGGTTGACTCTTGATATGCTAGTTCCCTGATTTTCCTATTTGCTTCAGTGACCAATATTCTTGTATTCTGTTATTTCCTGCTTTTATTATTACTATGCGCTCAGTAGGCCCTCGAAGCCTACTGAGTACAGGTTGCTTCAATGTTTTGTACTCATACTACACTTGCACTTGTGAAGATCCAAGTGCAGGTCCCCGACCTTGATTCAGCTTGCTGATGTTCGTTTCTCCTCAGATCAGAGTTTCAGGGTGAGCTTGGCATGCAGCTTGATCCTATTTCTCTTTAGCTTTATATTTTGATTATCTCCATTGTATTTCTGAGACCTTGGATATAGTATATTTTCTATCATTGTGGTTCTATACTAGAGGTTTGTTTTACATTGACATCGGGTCTTGGGTGTATTCCGTAATTCCTTATTTCTTTACTATTTCTTTTCATATTCTTCTGCATGAATTGTAGTAATCGTCCGCTACTATGGGTTTTGGTTCTCCTACTGGTGATATAGTAGGTGCCATCATGATCCAAGAAATCGGATCGTGACACTTTAATTGTTGTAACTTCCCCACTCTGTGATATTTATTATGGTAACCTGTTCATAACGTGATTTCTGTTTATACTTTGATCATATTGAGAACTTGTGGAGGAGTTGGGATTATGGATACTTGATTGATATCTTGATGGTAGTATTAGGTGAAAAGGGGAAGTAAATAGAGATTAAGTATAACATTGAGACTCTTAGATGATGCTTTAGACTGTTGTATAGATTAAATTTGGTGTTAGGCTGATGTATATAAACTCTTTGTAGGTTGTAGTATTTTGGAGGATCGGTTGGGATATTAGGAGTTATTGTTTTCTTTTTTATAGTTAGCCAGCCGAGGACACTACTAAGTACTGTTGTTTCGTACTCACTCTTGCTTTTTCAACACTTTTTTATAGGTTTTGGGCCTAGCATTCAGTGATCGTTTCCTCCTACCAGTCTAGACTTCATCCAAGATATTCTACGTTAGCTTCCAGTCAATTCAATAGTCATTGGATATGTACTATCTTTTATTTTTATGTATCTTTACTTATTAGAGATATTTACATACTTTAGACTTAAACTTCAGTTTTAATGGCTATGTAAAGTGACACCTGGTTTTTGGGATTATAAAAGACTTCTGTATTTTACACTTGTATTTTTTCTTTCTGCATCTTTTATTTGATCATTTACCTTAGTTATTCATGAATTAGGCTAACTTGTGGGGTTGGAAAGGTAGGTACCATCACATTCGATTTTAGAGGCATTCCACTTTCCCATTTCTCATAAGGTAGATCTCGACTTTTATATTCAAAACATGATGTCAACAAGTATCATATGCAAATCAAGGAGATGTGACAATTCAATTCGCAAAATAATAATATCGGCTTCTCATGGGCACTCACTAGAAAATATATCTTTTCCATATCAATCTAGCCTCAACGGCCATCACAATTCTACTTATAGTGGTATAAAAAAGTCATCACAGAGCAGTGTCAACAAAAAGTACATAAATAAGCCCCAGAATCCACACCAAGATATCACTCTTGATCACATAAGTTAAATTAAAACAACTCAAATCTCAAACCAAGTAGATAATTCAACAAAATTCAAGAAATCACATTATCACATAATTTCTCATTTTAAGCCCGGTATGTTTGGCACAAACACCCCCAATATACCAATTTCTTCCAATTACAACAATCGAACACACATTCATTAACACTTTATAAAAACACTAAAGAGACCTCAACTTGCCTGAAAAATAAAGAATAATATCATTCATGAGCTTTGCCTTTCGGTAGAACCTACTAATAAGCAGAATCTAGTTACCTACAATACATACAAGAAAATACAATAAGGAATATCCATCTATCGATAATTTGAAGCTATTCAAAAATCCACCCCAGACCCACAAAGTAGAATTTGGAATTTTATTGTGAAAATGTGTTATCCATCACTTGGGGAATCCAACTATCAAGTTTCATTGAAAACACAATCCATTTAGTAATTAAGAATCTAAAATTTCTATTTTTTAAGTTTACTCAATTGATTGTTTTGAATTTGTCAAATAATATTTACCTTCATCTTGTAAAATATAAAACTTCCTAGTGAATAATACTAGTCCACGATCATAGTTGTCTACTGCAAATGTGATCATACTAGGCCACTAACCATTATGATTGCTACAATTCAGTTGCGATTATAGGAGTGACTCATCCCCGATACTTCGCAATTGCAGCCCCAACCCCGAGAATGTAAAGAATAACCATCCCAACCCTCTAATTGCATTCCACAAATGCAAGGGTTTCCTGATGACAGCAATAGTTTCACGTAGAATGCAGTTCAACAAGAAAACATAAGACTCAGAATAGACCCTCGAGATTTATTTGGAATCCAATACAAACATGCCTTATATGCAAACATATTAAATTTGATGTTTCAGAGTTAGAAGAACCATCAAATCATAAATTTGAGGTCTTCTTGACCCGATATCCGTTAAGGGTCCATTTTAAACTAAAAATCACAAAAAAGACGAAAATTCCCCCAGAACTTATAGAAAATAAAAGAAACCTCATACTAGACCAAAAATCACCCCTAAATACAATGGAATCATTGGGTTTTGAATCTGGGCACTCTAACTCCAAAATATTGACCAAAGTCCACCGTTCCTTTAAAACTTCAACTTTATCCCGTCAAACCACTCAAAATCAACTTCAATGGGAAAAAACAGAAAACAAAGATCTTCCTAGACCATATTCCACATTCCACAGTTGTTGGAAATGATAGATTATTGATTCGAGGTCTCAAACTCTGAATGAACCCTAATGTTTCATATTTCACACTTTATAGCTCAAAACTAATATTTTCTCTAAAACTTCAACCACCTGTAGGATGAACTATAGCACAACCCAAACCTCTCCCATCTTGATTTCCATCCCTACCCCCACTACCTACCTGCACACCCCTCTACCTATGACCGGATATGTATGTGCTCTAGATGGAATATGAGAAACCTGAGAAGTCTATTGAGACTCTAACTATATAAGACGGGGATAGAACCTCTATGAGTGTCCCAGATCTCCATAAGTATAGCATGATCTAGGAACAATAGGATGATACGATTAACTCTAAGACCCTGAATGGTCACCCTGGCACTAAAACATCTAATAAGACCTATATGAACTCTACATTGGGTTGCATTCACTCTAAGCTATCTGGCAAGTTCCATAGGTCAATAAGGCTTCCTAAAACTAACCACAACAACGGAAATGGATATTGCACTAAAATGAACCTCTTCCCTAGATGAGGAACTTGAAAACAGCCCTGTTGGACGAGGCCTCTTACCCCTACTGTCACCATACTAATATTGATACACCAAATCAAAACCCTTGGTTGCTTCAATCACACTATGTAAGGTAGCTCCCCCCAATTGGGAGGCCGTGAATACTGCCAGAGGAGAGGAACAATCAACTATCTCATAAATTTACCTATCTTCCCCTGCTCATTTGGAAAATTAATAAGTCATGGAATCGAGACTCATACTCATCCCTAGTGATACCTTCATGTACAAATTCATCAAAATACCAATGAACATCGTCCCTTACACTTTGAGGTACATATTTCTCAACAAAGGCCCTAAGAAACATCTCCCAAGTTATGGGAGGAGACCCAGTTGGTCTGAAATCAACATGGGCATTCCACTGCTACTTAGTTTTCCCCCTACAATTGTAATACATTATAATCCACCTCGTCAGATATAGTAACTCAGGACATGTCATCAAAAACTGATACAGGTCCTTAGTTTGCCTACCCTAAAACTATGGTTGGTCCAACTTCCGCAATCTCTCATATCGACATTGCTGATCATCAAATATCTAAAAACAATTGCACTCGAAGCCCCAACACTTGAAATTAGTAGCTCATAAACTCTGAATGAAATTGGTGGCTTCCCCACCTGCCCCTGAACCACTGGTTACTGCCTCGCTGGAAGTTGAACTACTAGTGGATAGCCCACCAGATCGTGAACCATAGGAATAGTTTGTTGCTCTATGTCTTTGCCCCTTCTTTATTATGAAAACCATGGGTTATACCACCCTGTGAAATACTATCAAATACCCCTAGAACTCTAAGAAGTGTATACTGTAATAGTGTGGCTTCCATGCACTCATGAGGAACCTGCTCCTCATCTCTCTCAATTTCAGGCTCAGGAGAGGCTGATCTGGCACGTCCTCTGACTAGGGTTGCTCACATATCCCTACCCCTGGCTGTGACCTTTCCTATGCCTCTACCTCAGGTGGCAGGCTTGAAAATCTAGTCCTCAACCTTTATCGAATAAAAACACATAAGGACTCAACATGCAAAAGTAAACTATGTTATACAAGAAAGAAAGAATGAAGAGATGTCTTCCTAGATTTCCATAGCCTCTCAAGGATAAGTAACGGTCATCTTCACACCGATCCACAAGACTCTACTAAACTTGGCTTGTGTACAGTGAGGCCTACAAATCAAGTGCTCTGATATCAACTTGTCACGATCTAAAATATAATTGTGATAGCACCTATCTTCCCTCCATGAAAGGTCATTCAAACTAATGATAAACAAGAGGAAACTATATTAAATATAGAAGTAAAATAACAAAGTGAACTACTAATGAAAAAAGATCTATATATATATGTGTGTGTGTGTGCGTGTGTGTGTGTGTGTATGTGTGTATGAATGTGTATGTGTATATTTAGCATCCAAATACCTGATTGCTACTATACAAGCCTCAAATTTAGATTTAAGTACAAAAATTTAGAAGTCTCAAAGATCCTTAATAGGTAAAGACACTATCTAACTAAAATATAAAAGAAAATCATAGGCACTTCGGATGAGAGGAAATCACAAAGTCTGGGGCACAGTACCTGCACAAAAGTGTTGAAAATCAAGAAGTAAGTATATTACCACAGTACTCATTAGTGTCCTTGTCTATTCTAAATAAGAAAAGAAAACTAAATATCCTGACATCTAACCAACCCTAGGTACTGCCCCATTGATAGTTTATATATACCATAGTCCAACCAACAATACAAGACTAGAATGTGCAAAGTTTGACTAATTAACCAATACTCACAGCTATGAACCATATGATAAATCCTCAATCATAATAAGAAGTATTAATAGAAGTTTCAAATGATTATTTAGAGCCAGTTAATCATAACTCACCATCAAATAACAACTAGTCTCAAGTTTTCAAAAAATATCAAGTAATATCCACAAATCAATCAGATAGACAAATCAACCAAGCTACGTATCATGTAGGTGCAATATATAATGCAAGTGGCCCCAAAATAAACCTATATCATGTACACACATGCAGACTATAAGTACACATCATATGTAGGACCCATGAGAGAATCACGAGGTCTACATACTACTCAATCCATAGCCTATAAAATGGGCCTCAGATGGTAAATGACAAATTAGACCTAGACTGAGCCTCAAAAGGCCTACCAAATCAAACAATTTGAGAGGGACTAGGACTACCTATCCATGCTGAGCCTCGAGCTAGCTATAAAATCCGATAGCTGGATCGAGCCTCAAACTACTAGTTAAATCTTTGCTCAAGTTTTATATTCAAAATCAAGATGTGAGAAACTACCATATGTAAATCAAGGAGATGTGACAATTTCAGTTCACAAAGTAATTATATCATCCTCTCACAGGCACTCACTAGCAAAGATATCTTTTCCATCTCAATATAGCCTTAACGAGCATCAAACTTTCACTTATAATTGTATCAACAAGTCATCACAGGGAAATGGCAATAGAAATTTCATACATATGCCTCAAACTCTACACCAATATATCACTTTTAATCATATAAGTCAACTGAAACAACTTGAATCTCAAATCAAGTAGATAATTAAATAAAATTCAAGGAATCACATTATCATGTAATTTTCATTTTCATTTTAGGAAAGTCATACTTGACAATAAAACCCCCAATTTCTCCCAATTAATACAATAACACAAAATCAATACCATTATAAAAAGTTCAAAAAAATCTCAACTTGCCATAGAAATGGAGAATAATAGCACTGGTGAACTTTGCCCTTCTATAGAGCCTCTAACAAGAAGAATATAGTCACCAACACAATACATACAAGAAAATACAACAATCAATACCAATATATCAATAATATGAAACTTTATAAAAAAATTCCCCCCAGCTCACAAGGTCAAAACTGAAATTTTATTATGAGAATGTCTTACCCATCACTTGGGGAATCTAAATATCAAGTTTCATTGAAAATCAATCCATTTTATAATTCAAAATCTTAAATTTCCATTTTTCAAGTTTATTTTCAATACCACCATTTTTATTCAAAAACCTTCAGTTTCTAGGTGAATCTATTTTAAAGTGATTGATAATTGTTTAGGAAGAGTTAGGTATCATTACCAGTTGATAGCTTTGAATCTCCAATACTCTTTTCCAAATCAAGGTATAAAATTCTGTATGCGCATGAAAAGAGTGAAGAATTCATGTTTTAAAACATAAAACTGCTAGATGAGCAGTACGGGTCCACAATCACGGCTACCTCCCATGAACGCGGCCTTATCCAGCCCTGAACCATCCCAAATATAATGACCCAATCACAACTGCGGGAGCGAATCATGCCTAATACTCTTCGAATGCCGCCCTCACCCTGTGAACATAGATAATATCTAGCCCAACCTTTGCGATTACGTCCCATCCTTGCTAATGCAAGGGTCACCAATGAAACCAATAGTATCTATTTGATAATAGTTTAATAACAAAACATAAGGCTCGAAATATAACCTCGGGATTCATTTAGAATCCCATACTGACAAACTATATATACAACCATACTAAATTCGATGTTTCAAAATTAGTAAAACCATCAAAATACGAATCTGAGGTCTCCTTAACCCGATATTTCTTAAGGGTCCATTAAAATCACCAAAAATACAAAAAGAACCCTACAAAAAATGGAAAATAAAGGAGACCTCATTCTAGTCCAAACTCCCCCCCCCCCCAAATCCAACAAAATCCCTGGTTTTTGAATCCAGATAATCTAACTCCAAATATTGACAAAAGTCAAACATTCCTTTAAAATTTCAATTTTATTGCATCAAATAACTCAAATTAACACGAATGGGAAAAAATATAAAAGGAAGGTCTTACTAGAAAAAAATACACATTCCTAAGATGATGGTAATGATGAATTTCTAATCCAAGGTCCCAAACTCTTAATGACCCTTAAAGTTCTACATTTCACACTTTAAAGCTTAAAATTGTGATTTTCTCTAAACCTTGCCCAAAATCCTTTTTGTTCCCAAAACCAACCATGAAAGCCCGAGGGGTCTACTACGCTCACCGCGCACTTGTTAGGTAGTTCCATTTCAAAAAAAAAAAGGTAAAAAATCAACTTACTTATCATGATACAACAACGGGAAAATGGAAGTATTATCTTAAATATTCATTCAAGTATGATTAATCTCATAGGGAGATAATGTAACACCCCACTTTTTATCTAGTGTTTGAACTATTTACGTATATGGTTAATCCTAAATCCTATGAATTATTAATTTTTCCTTGGTTATAAAATCATTTTAAAGTGTGGTAGTATTGTTTTATATTATTCAAGGTTATAAAAAAAATTCCTAGTGCAAGTTAAGTTCAAAATTTTTCTATCAGCCTAGTTTTTGTATAATTCCATACATGGGTCAACTTTAAATAATCATGGGTTAATTTAAATAAAAATACATACTAATATATGAGAATTTATTTATACCATAATCTACTAAAATAAAGATCTCTAAGTAAAGCTGCTAATTCAACAAATCTCCTTAATCTGAGTCTGCAATAAAAAGTTATGATCTTTTTAAAACCATTGATATGTTACTCTTAGAAGTCCTCTATGTTGGGAGACGTGGAACGTTTTATTTTGGTGTGAATATTTAATTTGAATAAGGTTGAATGCACCCCCAAAAATGGTATATCAATAGGTGAGGCGTGACGTTAGGTGTGGCACGTCTAGTGCCACATCGGAGTGTAACTCTTGTCTAGTTTCATCCATTTTTGTAAGGATACTTTAGTCTTTTCCCTCAACTATTCTATGGGTATATATGTAATCTTATATACTATAAAAGGGTTAAAATGCATAGGATTAAGTGATATTCCTAAAGGATTCCTAATCCCCAACACCTATATAAATCAAATCATCAGACAAGAGAAAGAACAGAAGTAAAACAAGTGTACGACTTCAACTTTTTATCTCAAAGCTATGGTGTCTTCAATATTCAATAAATCTATCCTTCTTCAACTAAGTTCTAGTAAAACTTCTAAAAGTTATGTGCAACTTCAAAAAGTTCACCCCTTTTAGTGACCCTAAAGGTCATTTTTTTCTTTTCTATGTATTTTGACCATTTTTCCTTTCCAGTGGTCCCGTTATATTAAAATATGTTTGATTTCATATTTGGTTCAAGTGTGGGATGAAACTTGATGTAAAAGTTTGAGAATTTTGAGTTTTGGAGCCTTTAAGTTCAAAAAACGGAACCATGGGGGTCACCTAGAATTATGGACCTCATCAAGAAATCCTTCAATTCCATCAGCTTTGTAATGTTATTTTCAGTATAGTTACTATTTCATTTCCTATTTTATACCTTCTGTGGTGAGTTTGAACACTTGAACGAGCTAAAGTTTAGTTTGTAAATGAAATGGTTGACTTGGGTCAATATTTAGACTTAGAGTGCCCGGATTGAAAATTCGATTGTTCTATTGGATTCAGGAGATAGAATTTGGTATGGAATAGGTCTTATATATATTCTATAAGCCAGGGGAATTTTGAAATTTTTTAGTTAAAAATGGTCCCTTAATGAGTATCGGGTTAAGGAGACCTCATACGCATGATTTGATTGTTCCATTGAGTCTGGAACATTGAAAATAGTATGGTTGCATATATGGTTTGTTATCACAGGAATATGAAAAAATTTTAAGGGTCCTTTCGGAGTTTCCTTTTTTTATTGAACTATTGTTTATGTTGTTATTGGTTCCCCAGCTGACCTTTCGATTGCAATCCTTGGCTATGTTCATAGAAGTTTGGCTTGCAAAGCATCACTTACATAAGGGTTAGACCGTGTTAACAATGTATCATTGACTAATAACCTCCGCAATCGCAATAGGATGTCCGCGATTACGATGTATAAGTTAATTTATCCTCCACCAATATGATGAAGGACGGGGTTGTGCACCTAGAAATTTTAAATAGGATTTCAAATTTTTTTTTTTCATTTACATGACAAACCATGACTCAAAACCCTTATTTTAGCATATTAGAGCAAGGTTTTCAAATATAATCACATGGATAAGTTCCCTAATTACTATTTCATCGACTTTCATCATTAATTTCATGATTTTGAAGCCTAAAATAGTGAGTTAACTTTAGAACTTGAAAAACGGTTAAAACTTGATATTTTTCTAATAAATTGGAAAGGCTTCTCGATAAAACTTAATATTGAATATCCCAATGTAATGGCTAACATTATTTTACAATTAATTTTTTCTCTTGACCTCATAGTCCCGGATTGGTTTTTACATATACCTTGATTATTTGGAATTTGGTATTGATTACTGTATATTTTCATGTATTTCTTTCGTGGGCATCTAGATATTTCTTATTTGGAGGCTAATCTAAAAGGAAAAGCACTTGAGTAGCTTGGTTCTTAGAGATTGGGGCAAGTTGAGGTTTATATGGCTTTTCTATAAATTGTTAACAATTGTCTTCTATTTGTGTTGTGGCTAGGGGTAATATGGGTGCATCGAGAATAAGTATTATCTATCATTTTGGTCTAAAATAATCAAAATGGGAATAACAATCATACTTGAAAAATTTGTTGAATGATGACTTTGTTGAATATTCTTGTATTCGAGCTGATGAGTAACCCTTGGCTAGAGATGTTTAGAGTCTAGCCAACAATGTGATTAGATTGCAGATTTTGGATCACTGTAGTGTTCTTGCATGTATAGATACCCATTCTTCATTGATAGAGAAGAACATTTCTACTTAGTTTGATGATTCTAAGTTTAGGATCATTCATGATAAGGTTTTTCAAGGGAAGGCCAAGACGGACAAGTTGGATTGAAGGTATATTAAGGATTAGGGGAGGATTTGCATCCCTAAATCTGGTGGGTTGGTGAGATTGATCTTGGAAGAGTCCCGCGGATCTAGATATTCCATTCATCGAAGGGTAACAAAGAAGTATCATGACTCAATTCAGTATTATTGGTGGTGTGGTAAGATGAAGGATATCGTCGACCTTGATGCTAGGTGCTTAAACTGTCAGCAAGTGAAGTTTGAGCACCAGAGGCTAGGATATATGTCACAGAGGATTCCTATTCCTTAGTGAAAGTGGGAGAATATAGCCATGGATTCCATTGTTTGGTTGTCTACTACTTTGGGTGGTTATAATTCCACTTGGGTAGTTATTAATCATTTGAACAAGTCTGCTCACTTCATTCCAGTGAATGTGAGATGTAGTGCTCAGTAGTTGGGAGAAAATTATATTAGTCAACTAGTAAGGTAGTATGGTACCACCATTTCTATCATATTTGACTGAGGCAGCGTGAGATGGGCACTCAGCTTAATATGAGCACAACCTTTCATCCTCAGACCGATTTTCAGTCTATGCATACTATTCAGGTTCTTGAGGACATGTTGTGATCTTATGTTCTTGACTTTGGTGGTCAATGGGACTGGTTCTAACCACTCGCGAACATTTCCTATAACAATAGTTACCATTCGAGCATCCAGATGGCACCTTTTGAGGCATTGTATGATAGGAGGTGTAAATATTTAATCGGTTGCTATAAGACATCTGAGGAGAGACCGTGGAGTATAGATTTACCATGAGACTCTAGGGATAGAGTTAGACTAATCTAGAGCCAACTACTTTCTACAGAGAGTAGGTAAAAAAGCTATACTTATAAGAGGGTTAGGCCTTTAAAGTTTATAGAGGGTGAGAGAGTATGGTTGAAGGTGTCACCTATGAAGGGTGTGATAAGGTTTGGGAAAAATAGAAGTTGAGTCTTTATTTCATTGGTCCTTTCAGGCTTTTAGAGAGGAAAGAAGATGTGGCTTACAAGTTGCTTTACCACCTGGTTTGTCGGTGGTCCATTCGGTATTTCATGTCTCTCTCTTCAGAGGTATATGCCCTATGATTCTCATGTGCTTCAGTTGGATGCCTAGAGTTTGGACCCAAACTTATCATTTGAGGAGGATCTAGTTCTTATACATGATAGAAAGGTTGGAGGGTTCAAACCAAAGAGATTGTTGTTGTGAAAAGGTAGTGGAGACACCGATCGAGGAGGCTAATTAGGAGACCAAGTATAATATTCCTAGCCAATATCCGAAGTTGTTTAACCATTCAAGTACTTGTTCTTCCTTATGTTTAAGGATGAACATGGTTCTTAGTAGTTGATGTTATAATGACCCTAAAGGTTATTTTTTCTTTTCTAAATATTTTGACAATTTTTCCCCTTCCCATAGTCTCGTTATGTAATGACCCTCATGGTCATTTATGATAAATACGTGACGTCTTGCATCGTA
>JBDJHY010177071.1:0-12184 GCA_039654485.1 Withania somnifera
TCATGATCCATTGGAAAGAACTGACAGTGACAATCAACTAAATAATTTTACGGCCATATTTCAAAGTGAAAACTTCACTGTTTTCACTGCAATATGGGTAGGCTAACTTTTCAGCCGTCATCTAACCAGAAAACATACCATACACTGGAAAATCATTAAGAGTCCACATTAAAGAAGCATGCATAAAAGTAATCCTAATAGATATATCATATGTTAGTACACCTTTAAACCATTATTTTTTTAATTCATCTACCAATGGCTGCGAGAAAACATCAATCAAACTTTTGGGATTTTTGGGACTTGGGATAATAAAACTTAGGAATATGTAGGGACTTTTCATACACAATTCAGGTAGGATATTATATAGAGTAAGAAATACAAGGCAACAATAACAAGGTGTTACAGAAGTGGATAATGGTGTAAAACCATCTGCACATAGTACCAGTCTTACATTTCTTTGGTCCCTAGAAAACTTAGGCTATGTTCTTTTGAAATGCTTCCCAGCCTCTCCATCCGATGGATGAGACAAGACACTAGGTGGTCTTCTATTCTCATGGTGCCATCTCATATGTGGGGCAGAATTCATTGACACCTACAACATTTTTAATAAGGTATAATATGTAAATGATACATTACCTTAACTGGAAATAATTTACCAAGAGCATGTCCGTAAAATGTACAATTTACTAAATCACCATCATTCTTCAAGAATAACATGCAATTATTTACATAAAAATCAATTCTATTATATTTCAATCCTAACTTGGAAACCAATTTCTTTGTCTGATCGAAATTCTTTGGTTTTTCAACTTCAGATCAATCAGTTCTCCAATACAACTAGCAATATCATCAACACCACATGATAAAGTCCCCAATATAGTTTGGTATTAATTAGTCTAACTGCAGATAACAAAAGAGAATATGGCAATCCTTTGCTGAATGGACAACTAGACTCTTTTATTTTTTCATAAAACCATCTTTCTTCTTAATTGGGAGCTTCTTTTAAATACTATTTAGGTTCATTCAATGATCAAAATAAAATACATCATTAACCATTCCATGCATCGTATAACGTGGGACCTTATCATGTGGAACCCTACCATATTGATCCTACTTAGAACATGTGCAAGCCTATTATATTCATCCATGGGAAATGAATTGTAAAATACACCATTCAACCCATCGATCTCTCCATGATCAACCTATATAAAATATCTATCTTTAAATAAATTACGATAGAGATGAAACATAACTGTGTATGTGTCACAACCCGAAAATATGAGTTGGCATGACATTTACATCACACGTGTAGACAAGCCTAACCCTAGCCCAAAGCGTAAAGAGACAGGCTAGTACCAAGAATCAAAAGAAAAGAGGAAGGGAGATAAAAAGAAAAACTCGAAAATATACAACCAAAATAACTTCCCAGAACCTGGTATCGTGGTTGTAGAGAATCTATGTACTGAAATAAAAAATACAATCAAAACTATAGAATATCTATCAAAACTCAAACTAGAAAAACTGTGAATATAGAAGAAAGACTAGCCATGAACACCGACTTCTACCGTATCTCCTGAAACGACACCAAACTAGCTCGCAGGATCACGTCTAATGTAATGACTCATGCTATGACCTACATCACAAAAAGATATAAAACTATAACACGAGTTCCAAAAATAACGAGTACCCAGTAGACATCATAGGACGACCAAAAAATATAATCATAAGCAAGGTAAAGAGCGATCTTAATCAAATAGGGCAATCACACATAATTAACAAATAGGAAGGGGTAAGTGTAGTAATATCTACTAAGTGCGGTGAAGGATCAACTATTAGTGTGTGCAGTATCAGCTAACAAATATGAAGGAACGTCAACTATCAGGATATAACACACAGGACCTAGAAACAAGTCAATCATGAACAAATGTGACACGTACCAAGAGCTCCAATATAACTAGCATAAGTAAAGACCAATAAGAAAGTACAAAACCAAAAACATGAAAATCTAACGGCGAATACAACGAGTGTATGAATTGTACCTATAAGGGAAAAAAGGAACAAATAATGTCTACTAGAAAATCAACTCGCCCGGCATCCAATACTACTGATAGGTACAACAAAGCAACCAAGTACCCAATAGCTACTCCCCCCACGTGTCCCGAAAAGTACAAATAAAAAATTAGGGATGTAATGCAAAGGGGTGCAGAAAGTATATAGTGCCCGTAACACCCTCCCCGATTCATAATCTTACAGTGAAGGGACCCACAGAAGCTTCATCGTATACTTACCCTCATACTCTAGTATACCCCTCCCTTTTCCTCACAACATAGTCCAGGCATAGT
The DNA here is from genome assembly GCA_039654485.1 of Withania somnifera. Classification (NCBI taxonomy): domain Eukaryota; kingdom Viridiplantae; phylum Streptophyta; class Magnoliopsida; order Solanales; family Solanaceae; genus Withania; species Withania somnifera. The sequence continues at coordinate 2,343 of JBDJHY010177071.1, forward strand.
ATCCCAGGTTAGAGGGTCTGTCGAGGGTTTCAATCACTTGTAAAAAATCCTCATATCAGTGTATCAGATCCTTAGGAGAGGTACCTTGGCCCACATACACATGAAATCTCATAAACAGGCCAACTAGTGTCATAGTCATTAGGTAAAAAAATACCAAAACTCAGGCTTAACCCATATATCATATCTCAAAGAAAAGCCTCAAGTCTAGCCAAGAAGAAAAAACAAGTCATAGTAGGATCCAACTATCGCCTCGTAAGAAATATCCAGGAACCACAATAAAGGTGAGAAAATATGTTTCCATAGTATGGGAAAATAACTCCATACTATTATCATAGTCATGGATACATATAATGTATAAGTGATCAGTTTCTTGTTATAACTCTATCAAAATCAAATTACCTTTTAAAAATATTAATGCATGCTCTCAATATAGAATCAACCAATAGACTAAAGTGGTCAAGGCTACTAACTAGAATCCATAGAATGGATGCAAATCCCTAGTCACAAGGTACATCCTCTCCTAGACCTACTACAATCCTGAGCCACGAGTAATTGCACCAACTATGCCACAAATGCCCAGAGGGAGCCCGTTAAGGGCTAAGTACATGCCTATACAGGGGAAAACATGGATCTATCATAACTCAGTCGGATACAACTCATTCCCAAGCTCGCACTGGGCTAGGGGACAATATCATCACACAGGGTTGTTAACTATCCAGTAAAGCCGTATTCAACTATCTATAGCCAAGTGACCCCATACGTTTTACTCATATAAAACACCTCAGGTAGAACACAGAATAATCAGCCTACCTAGATAGGTTCTAAAGACACTAACCTAAACTAGGGGATAGCTATTAAGATCTAACTATAAGTATAATCCCCTCTCCACTAGTCTACATTCCAGATTCAACATATAAATAATATGCACCAGATGTTATACTCCTCCCCAACACTGCTATATTCTACTTAACGTTGAGAACACGAGTAGGGCATATATCCCTAGGGTAACTAACTAAGCTACAAGTTAGCTAAGTATGCCATAGGCCAAAATAATAAGCATATCAAGACTCCAACTAGGAATCCCTGGCCCGAGATGGAACTTTAACATACATATACTACACAAATACCCAACTAATGAAAGTAGACCATAGCCTACCTGGTGTCGCTGAAAACCTGGAAAGTCACACCGAAAGAACATATAATCATGAATGAGTAAGGCATTGCATGAATCTAGAAAAATCATAATCCATAAGTCGAGAGGAGTAAAACGAGACCCGTATTTCTATATAAATAAAGGGGTATAAATCCAAACTAAAAGCAGGTCCGTGAACCCTAATAGCTAAAAAAAATAAAACACTTATACCAACACATAAAGCACAGCTCATACAATATATAGTACAAAATAGGGCTCAAACTAACGATAGAAAATAAAGAAACAAGCCTAGAAATTTGATGTAGAATAGAAAATATACAATAGAGAAAACAAAGAATTAACAGGTAGAAGTGAGCTTAGAGCCAACAGAATATGATTCCACAGATAAAAACACAAAGAACTGTCAAATATACTGATTTAAGATTAAAATTAGAGAAAATTTGGTTGAATTTCTAAAGAAAAATAATGAAAAACTTCCAGAATTGGCCTTATATATGCGCGATAACGCCCTCTTAGCACAATCGCACTGAGGGCAGTTCTTGGGGCACGACGAGATCCCGTTTCCTTAGCACAATCATGCTAAAGGGAAAATCATGGACTTGACACATTCATACTGAGTACTGGTGCTGGAATTCCAAAAATGATCAAAAATAGGTACAGAATGGAAATGAAGTCCGACTTTAATAATACATATATGAAAAATTCATGTAGTCGACATTTTGAACTGAAAAACATCGACAGAAAGGAGATTTAGGGTCATATAAGCTGAGTAAAGACTGGAGTAGCAATAATTAATGAAATATAAACAGTATAACTCCCAGGGATCCAACCTACCTATCCCAGAAAGTCACAAACAACTTGTGGTGGTTACAAGAACACTCTAAACACAAAGAAATCACAGGAATCACGAAAATGGACCCGAGGACCATTATAATATCCACCACTAAAGGAACTTGCATTTGTGAAAGTTAAGATGAAAGGATTATCCGAAGTCTAAAACAACAGGAATAAAAAATTCACGCAATTCTTTTGACCTTCCAATGGCCTCCTCAGTTAGACCATGTTCCCATCGAATTTTCATAATAGAAATATCTTTGGACCTGATTCATTTACATCTTTTATCAATAATTGCCTCATAATGCTCAACATAAACCAATTAGTTGTCCAATCAAGATGACTCATAATGAAATATATGAGAAGAATCTGGTATAAAATGATGAGGTATAGAGATGTGAATAGAATATGGGGTATCTCCAATAAATCATAAGATAGGTAAAATCTGTAGGCAACCCCCTAATTTTCTCTGTGATTCCCATATGTCACTTAGTGAAACCGCATACATCAAGTCCCTATACAAAACTCAAGAAGAAAAATATATAATCTGTGTCTATCCTTTATCTACTATGTGTTGTCTGAAATGTAACCCCAATAGGCCTGACTCTCTCTATAGCATGTCGAGTTAATCAGAAGTATGAGGTCGAATCTTAAAACTATAATACTCACCAATCAGTGATCTGCAATGTCTACCATACAAAGGCTCGAATGGTGCCATCTAGATGATGGAATGATAGTTGTTATTGTAGGAGAACTCTGCCAAAGATAAATTCTAATACTAGTTGCCATCAAAATCAAAATACAAGCTCGAAATATATCCTGGAGTACCTGAATGGTTCGCTAAGACTTCCCATTTGTCTGTGGGTGAAAAGTTGTACACTAAGCTACCTCTATACCCCTCTCACACTGCACAGTCCTCTAGAAATGTGAAGTAAACTGCGTACCTTCCTAATATAATAGAAACTAGCACCACATGCTGATGAATAATCTCCCTAATATACAAAACAACAAGTCTCCCGGCACATTAAGAAGGTGAAGCCAATAGAATGTGAGCGGATTTTGTCAATCTATTGATTAATAACTATATACAATCATGACCACTGGAAGTACAAGGGATTCCAGAATAAAATCCATAGTAAGCGTCTCCCACTTCCACTCAGGGATAGGGAGTCTCTAAAACACACCACCTGGTCTGCGGTGCTCGAAATTCATCCGGTAGCCATTCAAGCATTGAGAAAAGAACCCAAATGTCTACTATATCTGAACACTAGAATAGAAAATGATGTCATATAAAGATTTATCCAGGATAAATATGAACCTTTACCATTAACAAAAATCAAGGACACAAGCTCGCGATACGTTCCAAGGTATCCAAATAACCCATTTAGACTGGTTGTCAGTATGTTGATAGAAAATCAGTATTGTAGTATCCATAAAAAAATCAAGAAGTGAATTGGGTGTCGCTGTCTTAAAAATAGGAACCAAGATATTATGTAAGCAAATACCTCTCAAATATAAAAGTAGAAATAATCTCAACACATCTCCTATATGCCCAAGTGTATGGAATATCTAGTACAATGGCCTCGCGAAGAATGGTCTGAACCAAGTCATCAACTCTAGAACTGCAAGGACCAATGCCTATCCATAACATACCATCAGAAACTGAAGACCCTATAGAAAGATCCCAACACTATAATATACTTGTGTAAAATAGACTAAATACATCATAAAAAGGCAACTAATACCGACTGGCTAACCAAAAACACCAGGTACCAAAAATTATCGTTGACCTTGCCTGCAAAGCCAACCTTACTTTTGACTAAGAAACTAAATTAGAGAGACTATTTGAACCTTTATCATTGGAATCCACTAGGTAGAAAACAAACCACAACCTCTCGGGGTTACTGAACAAAAAAGGCGTATAATACTCAAAGGAAATGATTATCCCAGGATACTCTATCATTCTAATCACACATTGATAATAACCTCAAATCACGACTATAAATCAATTGTCATTGTCTTATATCAAAGTAATGCAACAGACCAAGACATAACATTATCCAAAAAGCGGTTACCCAAAATCAGTGATCATCGCAAACTGAGAATATTAATAAACTCCAACTACTTGTAACTATCTAAGTTAAGTACCCATAACTCTTAACTTGAGAGCCTCCTGACTATCATACAGAGAGCGCAATAACCAAAATGAATCACAAACCTAGTATAAACTAATCCCTAGTCCAAACACAAGAAATCATAACAGAAAACCAGTATCCAATCATGAGGATCAATCCTGAACGGTCTCATTAGATGATTGAAACATGAAGCACATAACTTTACATATGAAATACTCTAGGATATCACAACCTCGATCCGCCACTAAAGGAGCATTGTTGTCTACCAAAATTGTTATATGCCTGCAGGTATAAAGACTAACCACTAGCAAACATAACCGAGGAAACCCAAGTGGTAATAACCAAAATATCATTTAAACCTGACATGTGCGAAGGATAAAGATAAATCACTAGGAATACACCCAAAACTGAGGGAAAATAAATGGAAAGAGCGAGTCATTTACTCACAAAAACTACCCACTTTAGTTCCCTAGGACCAACCAATAGAAGTCACGGATGATTCAAGTCACAACCTAGAGCTACAAAACAGCTCACAAGCTTGAAAAAGTGCCACACTAGGATACCATGGTCTCTGCTCGCAAGAATGAAAAAGCATCAAACACACAATGCTAATAAGAACTCCCGAGGGACTAATTGCTTGACCTGGACATAAAGCCGATCTCAATCAGCAAGGACATATGGACCTTTATCAACCTACTGAGATACACCGATCACGGCTAAGGTATAATCACAAGATGACCATCCAGTATCTAGGGAGAACAGGGTAACCTACCCATGCCTGAAAAAATACTAAGACCACCTATCAACAGAAGGCCCAACTCTGCTATATCACAACATCTAAAGGATAAACTAGCCAAATGACTCAAATCCCTTACTAATATCCACCACTAAAGAGTTCCCTCCTTATACAGAAAAACATAAGGCCCTACGAACAATATCCACATCTTAGGGTACAAAGGCGCTCAGATCTTAGCTAGGATATAGTAAGGCGCTCAGATCTTAGCTAGGATATAGTAAGGTGCCACTGAAGAACCATATAAAAGTGAGCCACAACATCAAAGGGATAAAAGCTAGGCCTAAACCCAGTCTATGATACAACATCTACAAGGATAAGGTCACACAAGCAAGCATAAATAAAGTAACCAAGAAATACAGCATCACACCCAAGTAAACATAAGCCAACTATATAGGGAATAAAATTAAACCATGTCATAAATGAAGATTTAAAATAGCTCACCTGAAACACCCTACTCAAGTCAACCCAAAGGATGAAGAACTGCTAAAAGACTCTACTGACCAGTCTGATTAAGGCATCAACAATCGTGGCACACCCTGGACCAAAAACCAAGCCCTCTACAGGTATAACAAGAACTACTAATACCATCATCTGCTCTAAATGACTGCTGAGATGAGGCTGCAATCACTCCTAATTGTATGGCCCCACACTATGGGAATTCTCTAGCCCAATGGCCTGACTCACCACACTTATAATAACCATGTTCCCTACCTTGAAAAAAACCACTAACTAAGCCTCTCTAGCCACCACGACCCTACAAACCTTATTCTAAATAGACTGACTGGACTGACTAAGAAAAGATCTAAATAGACTGACTGGACTGACCCCAGTGGATCTATTGCTGCCACCAAAATCTCTATATATCATACCGTTCACTTAAAAACCAGGTATCACTAGAATTGTTCTTAGAACTCAAAGGTAAAACTGGATAAACCTGACCTAATCTATGGCTACTTAAGCAAAATATTGGGAAAAAGATCCCCGAGAAGTGGGAAATCTGTGGCAACATGTGCAAACCCGCTACACATAAAATAAACCCTAGGACCCTTATCTGTATGGACTGAAGATTGATTATTACCAACCTTCATTATCTGACGAACTTCCTAACCACCAACCCCATAGTTATCTCATCAAACCTCTTCAAAGGCCACCAACTATCCAAATATCTATCCAAGGGTATGTACTTCTGTCACCAAGTGCCTTGTCATTATATGGAGCACCAGAACCAATCCTATGAAGAAATCCAACACCCTTCCATATCTTGTAGCATACACTATAAGGATATGTCTAGTTATCATGTCAAATAATGTTTAATAGTCCCAAATAATCAAATACCCCCTCTAGAAACCAACAAACTCATCCTCAACCTATGCTCCTCCTAAGGAACCCACTGATATCTCTAAATGAACTCTGGCGCTCTGTAGAACTAACATGACATTAACTTTTGTTGGATTCCAGGTCACTTCCAAACTTTGTGTCTGTTGATGTAGTATTTTGGTGCTCGATAATGACTCTAAAACTCTAGGAATCTTACTGGTGTCCACAAGGGCCTCTTCCTAGCCATCTGAGAAAAATAGAGTTAATTGTGATGATGATAAACGTAATGACCATAGCATGCATGTAAGGAGTCACTAAGTGAGACTATTTCCTAAAACGTACCTTGTAGCCTCCCAAAGATAGGATATGGACAACTATGTACCGATCCATGAGACTCTACCAAACACTTTCTCCTACAATGAAAGCCACAGGTGAAGCTAGAGCTCTAATACCACTTTTTTTCATGACCCAAAAATCTAAGTTGTCATGGAGTCTACATCCAACCTATAGACAAGTCTAACCCCGAACCAGAGCGTAAAGCGATGAGCTAGTACCAAGAATCAAAAGAAAAAGGGAAAGGAGATTAAAAGAAGAAACAAAAGAAACACACGAAAACACACAACCAAAAATAACTTTGCAGAACCTGGTATCGGGGTTGTAGAGCATCTATATTTAGATAAATACAAAATACAACCCATAACTAGGAAAAATTACAAAATAGCTATCCAGAATCCAACTAGAATAACTATGAGAATAGAAGGAACACAGGCCAGCATGAATACTAACTGCTCACCGTATCTCCTAAAACGACACCAAACAAGCTCGCACGATCGCATATATTTTGATAGCTCGTTCTAAGACCTGTATTACAATAAGAAATAGAAGTGTAGCATGAGTTTCAAAAGAAATGGGTACCTAGTAGGAATCATAGAACGACCAAGAAAAAGTAAGCATAAGAAAGGTAAAGAGCGATCGTAAGCAAATAGGGTTATTACACAAAATAAAAAAAAAGGGTAAGTGCGATGAAGAATCAACTATCAGTGTGTGAAGCATCATCTAACAAGTATGAAGGAACATCAACTATTAGGATATAACATACAAGACCCGTCCACAAGCCAATCATAACCAAATGCGACATGTACCTGGATCTCTAACATAACTAGCACAAGGAAGGACCAATTAGAAAATACAAAACTAATAATAGGATGAGCTAACGATGAATAAAACGAGTGTATGAATGGTAACTACAAGAGACATAAATTAACAAATAACATCTACTAGCAAACCAACCCAGAAGATATCCAATACTATTGATAGGTACAACCAAGAAACAAAGTAACCCAATAGGTACTCACCGATGAGTCCTAAAGAGTAGAAATCAAGGCATAGGGATGCAATGAAAAAGGGCTGCTGAAAAGTAAACAATGCCTATATGCACCCTCCCCGGTTCATATCTCATAGAAAATGAACCCACATAAGCTTTACCATATACTTACCTCTCCTACTCCAGAGTACCCCTCCCCCAGCAATGCAATATACCCCAGGCATAGCAACCTAGATCAGAGGGTCCGTGGAGTAATTCAGTTCCACATATAAATCTTCGTACTAGTTTGTCAATCCTAATGGAAGTTCCCTGGCCTACGTACACACGAAATCTAATAAAAAGTCTAACTAGTTGCATAGTCATCAGAGAAAAACTTCCCAATCTCAGGCTCAACCTGTATATCATATATCAATGAAGAATCTCAAGTCTTTCCGTGAAGGAAAATCAAGTATCAATGTAATCCAACTATCACCTCGAAGGAAATATCCAGGAACCATAGTTAAGGTGAGAAAATTGGTTTATATAGTGTGAGAAAATATCTCAATACTGCTACTGTTGTATAAAAAATCAATTTCCAGTTATTGCCTTGTCCAAATCAAGTTAGCTTTTAAAAATATTAATACATGGTCGAATATAAAATCAACCAATAGACTAAACTGGTCTAAGGCTGCTAACTAGAATACATACAATATGTGCCAAGCCCTTGTCACGAGGTACATCCTCTCCTAGCCTAACTACGATCCCCAACCACGAGTAAGCACACCAAAGATGCTACAACTTCTAATAGGGCGCCCATTAAGGGCTCAATACATATCCATACAGGGGAAAACATAGGACTATCACAGCTCAGTCAAATAAAACGCACTCCTAGGGTCACACCAGGCTAGGGTACAATATCATCACACGGGATTGCTAACTATCCAGTAAACCTATAACCATCATTTGAAGACACATATTTTAATCATGTGAAACACTCAAGTGGAACATAGAACAATTTGCCTACCTAGATCGACTCTAATGACAATAGCCTAAACCAACGGATAACTACTAAGCTCTAACCACTAGTATAATCCCATCCCAACCAATTCTAGAGTCAGCGTAAAATAGTATGCACCAAAGGTTAGACTCCTTCCTAACTATGCTATGTTCCAGAGTTTGAATTGGGCACGCAGGTAGGGAAACATAAACTAAGTGTAAGTAACTAAGCTACAGGTCAGCTACGTAGGCCATAGGTCGAAAGAATAAGCATAGTGGGGCTCTAACTAGGAATTCGAGCCCTAAGCTGGCACTTCACCATATATATACTACTCAAATACCCAGTCTAAGTAAAGTAGACTGTAGCCTACCTGGTGTCAGCGAAAACCTCGAAAGTCATACTAGAAGAAGCAAAGGATCATGAAAAATCTCAGCACCATACGAATCTAGCAAAAACATAATCCATGAGTCGAGAGGAGTAAAACAATACCCATATTTTTATATAAATAGTGGGGATAAAATCCAAACTAAAAACTGGTCCATGAATCCTAATAGCTCAAAAAATAGACCACGTATACCAATATGTAGAGCACAACTCATACATCAAATGGTACAAAATAGATCTCAAAAAAATGGTAAAAACTAAAAAAACAAGCCTAGAAAATTAATGTAATATAGAAAACTTTATTAGAATAGAGAAAACAAAGAATACCTGGTATAAACGAAGATATGATCCATAGATTAGGAACACAAAAGACTCTTAAATATACTGATTTAAGATTCAAATTAGAGAGAATTTGGTGGAAGTTTCAAAGAAGAATAATAAAAACTGTTGGAATTGGCCTTATATAGGCCCAGGCGCATTGCACCGCCATTGGGCTGAGGGCGGCTCTCAAGGCACGATGCGATCTCATGTAAGGGAAAATCTCTTACTTTTCATGATCACATCCCACCAGTACGATCATGTTAAGTACTGGTTTTGGAATTCCAAAAATGATCCAAAACAGGTATAAAATGAAAATGGAGTCAAATTCAACAATACATATATGAAATATTCATGTAATCTACATTTTGGACTCAACATAATCGACAAAAAAGAAATTTTGGATCATATAAGATAATTAAGGCCAGAAAAAAATTTTAAAAATTTAAACTATAAAACTACCAGGGACCCAACCTACCAATCCCATCAAGTCACAAACGACTTGGGGTAGTTACAAGAACGCTCTAAACGTAGAGTAATTGCGGGAATTGTGGAAATATCCCGTAAGGCCATTACAATTTGGATGAAAAAACTTAATACAGTTA
>JBDJHY010177102.1:0-12184 GCA_039654485.1 Withania somnifera
TCCTCCGCTTTGGCTATGGACTACAGTGTTTGGTTCTCCTACTGGGTGGATAGTAGGTGCCATCATGACTCCGAGAAGTCGAGTCGTGACATAATCTTTATATTGTCATAACTTTCCATCCTCAAATTGATGAATACTTTCAAATTACTATTTAGGTGCTCAAGGACATGTGGCGAGCTTGTCTTGTTGACTTTCGCGGTTGTCGGGATCAATTATTACTGCTCACAAAGTTTTCCTATAACAACAATAACCATTCGAGCATTTAGATGACGCCTTTTAAGGCATTGTATGGTAGGAGGTATAGGTATACAATTAGTTGGTCTGAGACTTATAAGAGATTCTATGGAGTTCAAATTTTTTTCGAGACCGATGAATTGAGTTATATTTGTTCATACTCAATTACGTTATTCCTAAAGTAGGTAGAAGAGCTTTGCATATAAAAGGGTCACATTATTGGAGTTCTTAGAGGGTGATAGAGTATAATTGAACATATCACCCATGAAGGGTGTGACGAGTTTTGGTAAGAGAGGGAATTTGAGTCCTTGTTTCATTGTTCCCTTAGAGATTCTAGAGCAAAAGAGATATGTGGCTTACAAGTTATATATTTAACCTAGGTTGCCTGTGGTGCATTCGATGTTTCATGTCTTAATGCTTCAAAGATATATTCTTGTTGAGTCTCAAATGATTCAATGGGATGCTTAGAGTTTTGACCAAAACATATCATTTAAGGAGGAACCAGTTTCCAATTTATCAATAAGTCTAGAGGCTTCAGACGAAAGAGATACCCGTTGTGAAGGTGTAGTGAAGAAATCGACCAATGAGGAGTTTAGTTGAGAGATTGAGTCTAATATGTGTAGACATTATCCTCAGCTATTTGACCTTTTAGGTACTTCTTCTTTCTTCTATTTGAGGGTGAACATGGTTTATAGTGGTGGATGTTGTAATGACCATAAAGGTCATTTTTTCTTTTCCTGAGTATCTTGACTATTTTACCCTTCCCAAAGCCCAAATATATAAAACCAAGTATATTTCCATAGTCATTTCTAGTGCGGAATGGGGTTTGGTAGAAAATTTTGAGACATTTGAATTTTTTATCCTTAAGTTCAAAATGAGGAACTCTAGGGATCATATAAAGTTTGGGACCTTGTATTAGAATTTAATTAGTTCCATCAACCTGGAATATTAAATTTGGTGTAGTGACACTCTTGTTTCCTATTTTAAACCTTCTATGGTGAGTTAGAATGTTTAGACGGGTTAAGTTGGAGTTTTAAGTGAATTGGTTGACTCGGTCAATGTTTGGTCATAGAATGCTCGACTTAGAATTTCGATGTTTCCGTTGGATTCAGGAGGTAGATTTTTCCAAGATTGAGGCCTTTCACATTTTTTGTGTGCTTTGGGGGTAATTTTTTCATTTTGATTACTTGAGTTAATATGGATCTTTAATGAGTATTGGGTCAAGGAGACCGCGTACTTGTTATTTGATGGTTTTTTTAAATCTGGAACATCAAAAATAGTAGGGTGGAATATATGGTTTGTTTTCATGGGATTCCAATTGAATCCTGAGGGTCCATTACAATTTGTCTTATCCTTTGTGTTTCATCTGTTGTTGCTTTTCTGTTTCAGCCCCCAGACAACCTTCGCGTTTGCAATGCAAAGGTCACATTCGAGAAGAGTCTCAACTTAAAGTTTCGCGATTGCGATGAGTTATGACTTTCTAATATGCGATAGTGGAAGGGGGTGTGATTGCAAAGTTTCGCGATTGCTCACTCTCTCATGCAAACTCACCCTAAAACAAATATTTTTGGCAAGATAAATGAAGGGTTTTTAAAGGTTTTCATTTAGGTAAGTTAGTTAATCATTATTTCATCCATATCTCACCATTTTTAACATGATTACTACCAATAATTTCATGGGTTTTAGGCATAAAATAGTGGGTTAAATGTTGAACTAGAAAATAGTTTAAACATGATGATTTTGCAACGAAATGGAATGGATATTTGATGAAACTTAATATTTAACATCCAATAGTAATGGATAACATTATTGTATGATTAATATTCGATCTTGACTCCATCGGATCAAGGTTGGTTTTAGCGTAAAACCTTGGTTAATTGGTTTTAGGCATGGATTAGTATGTAATTCTTGTATTTCTTGTATGGGTGACTAGATTCCAGTCTATTGGAGGCTATTCGGAAGGGAAAAACACATGAATAGCTATATTTTTGAAATTAATGCTTTGAGGTTTAATGGATTTCAATAAAGTGTTAATTTTGGTTGCTTAGTTGCTTTGTGACTTGGGGGTGGTTTTGTGTACTTCAGGATTAACATCACCTATCATGTTGACTCTAGAAAATGAAGAAGTTGGAGTGGTGGGATTAATATTGAAATTGTTGAATTTCCTACATACTTTAAATGTGTTAGAAGGTTTTTGATTTGAATCATGCAGTGAGTAATAATAATTTGGGAAAGTGTTGGGATTTAGTTGTATACCTAATAATAAAAGTATAGGAACAAAGGAATGGGAGTACTTTATTATTGATTTGAATCATTGATTTATGAAATTCCCGTGATTTTTATAAGATGATGGCTCACTTGAAATTATTCAAATATGGAGTATGATTGTGTGAAGGCATGACTTTGTAATTGATCGGTGCCTAATTATATTATTGAAAAGGCATGCATGTGTAATTGATCGTGGCCTAAGTATATTATTGAAAAGGCATGAATGTGTAAATGAATAGTACCTAATTATATTATTGAAATGGAATGAGTGTGTAAATTACTGGTGCCTAATTATATTGGTGCAATTACATGACTGTCTCATTGTTGATAATTCTGTATTACTATCTTACTAATAACTTTGAGATACTCTATCTTTGTTGATTGAAATTGATATTTCTATTCATTATATAAATTTTTTCTGGGCTACTTGATATAAATTGTATTGTTGGTTGTAGTATTTTGAAGGATCGGTTGGGATAGGAGTTTGTTTTCTCTTTATAGTTAACAAACCAAGGACGCTGTTGAATAATGTTGTTTTGTATTCACTCTTGATTTCTTCTCTCTTGTGCAGGCATCAGAGCATATCAACCGTGAGTTCCTTCTTATTGACTTAGCTGCATTTTTGAGATTTCTTGACGTAGGTTATGTTCATCCATTGTACCAGGAATTTCCATTATATCTTAGAGTTTTTACTTATTGAAAGACTTTGAGATTTACCCCAAACTTCGTATAAATAATTATTAGTGGCTACGTACATTGACACCTGGTTTTCGGCATTGTAGTTGAATTTTAACACTTAATATGAGATTTACTCTTTATTACCTTCAGAATTATTTTCCTCTATTTATTGTACCTTTTTACTTCTACCATCATGCGTTAGGATGACCTACCGGATTGGAACGTACGTGCCATCATGCCTGAATTTTGGGGGGTGACATAACAAGAGGACTTCATTGCTTTGTTCCTTGAGGTGTGTTGGCTACAAAAATTCCCAAAGAAAAGCTAATTAATGTTTTCATGGGAAGTAGAATTGACAACTTTTAATTAAAGAAGATAAGAATATTTTTAACTTAGTCTTTATAATTTTTATTAAAAACTATGAAATTGATCTATTTAAATGAATTTAATTTTACTCTTGAGATTTTAGAGCTTTTAACTATTTTTTTATTAAATTTACTAAATATTGTAATTGATTTGAGTTTAGAAAGTTGAAGTTCTTTGAATGAATATTTGAGAGTCAAACTTAAAACTTGATTTAAAGTTATTGGGTCTGACGTATTTACTGAGTTTAATTTATACTCATTGAGTCTGACGTATTTACTGAGTTTAATTTATACTTTTGAAAGTAAAAGATTTTTAACTGAAATTATTAAATTTTCGTGTTTTACATGTTGAAAGTGAGTGGTAAAGTTAAATTGATCATGCATTGTATAGCCATAAGTTATTTATTTTCATATCCTTTTGCATTTGCGCATATAATCAGTACATTTTATGTCCTAACCCAATACTTTATATATTATTGTAACCCCATGCAAATCCTTCTAGCCTTCCATATGCCCGTTGTTGATTGGATTTGAACTCGTAGAGGTTTGGAGATTGGTGAGTCCTTATTTCTTTGAGGGTCAAGATGCTAGAGTTATTTTATTCTATTATTTTGAATAGACTGAAATTGATAGAGATTTTCTTTATTTTTTTTTAAAGCTATCTTGGGATATTGTTTTAGCAGTCAAACGTCTAGCGTATTGTGCCTTTTAATATAGAGGTTGATTTAGAGTTGAATATTGAGTTTTATTTTACTTATTTACTTATCTATTGAACGATGTAAGGCCCATTAATGCTTATACCTTTGTTATTTCTTTTGCAGAGTGATAAGAGTAGAGCTATGCATGGTCTAAGTGTTTCTTCTGAGGCTGATAAAGAAACCTAGAGGCTAAGCATATTGATCCAATCGTCAGGGTCAGCTCTCCGGAGCAGCCCAACCCTCTGAGAGGAAGGGCCGCCTAAGGGGTAACTCCTTGTGATGACATTGAAACTTTTTGAATACTTGTGATTATTTATATTTTAGGATGAACCGAGAACACTTGTAGCCATTGAGTACTTTTGATTATATTTGATAATTGGAAAAGATCGAAGATTTTTAAGTAACAATGGAATTTTTAACTGTTAATTATTCACTGGGTTGCTGTATTATTATAAACTATTTGTAGGTTGTAGTATTAGGGGTTGGATGGATAGTAGAAGGATTATGATTTTCTTTTACTTAGACCAGCCGATGATGCTGCTGAGTATTGTTGATTTTGTACCCACCCTTGTGTTTTTTGCACTTTTTTTCAGCTGTTGCAAGAAATCAATCTTGACCTCTCTTATATCATAACTAGTAGCATATTCTGGAACATTTAGAGGTAGCTTCTTTTCATCCAGAGTCTTCAATGTCTCATTCTATTTTTTCCTAGTTCTTTACTTTATTTGAAACACTTATTGAGATGTTAGATAATACTTTGCAGTTAAATATTACTTAGTGGCTTTGTATGGTGGCCACCTAGTTTTGGGGGTAATAGATTATTTATCTTAAGTATTACAATTATGTCTTCTTTCCCACTTTTATTTTGGCTTTTCATTTACATTATCGTAGTTTGGATTACCTATTATGTTGGGGAAGTAGGTGTAGGAGCCATGTCAGAAAGTCCTTTTGAAAAATATGAAGACAGGTGGTATAATGCCCATATTTTAGGGCGTGACATAGAGAAATATAAAAAAAAAGTTTTAGGACTTATGAAATATGCTTCTCCTCTTGATGCAGACATCTTTATATAGATGTAGGGACTAGCCGTTGGAACCACCTAAGGGTATTGATCTTTGAAAATAACCAAATGATTACATTCAAGGTAGCTATTATGCTAATGAAACACTTTTATTAAACACATTTGTGGAAGATCCTACTTTAATGTACACTTCTTCTTGAATTGATGTGAACACATTTGTAGCATAGAAAATGCAGATGTGAACCCACTTGAATTTTGTTTTATTATGAGAAAAAATTGAGTTAATTATGGTTCATGTTATGAGTAGTTCCAGTGAGCTCATCAATGTACAACAACCATCCTCAAAACATGTAAAGACTCATTTATGAGGAATTTCTTTCAAGTCTTTTATGTGATTTTCTTATATTGTTGGAATCTATCAAAATTTTTAACATTAACAATCTCTCCCTTTTTTTATGCATGGTAATGATACATTGTAGTTGTCCTTTCTGTATCACACATGGTCAGGCAATATTCTCCCCCTATGTTCTTTATACTTTAAATATAATTTCTACATGGAGGGATACAAACAAGCATATATGGAAAGACAATCATATAAGTGAACATATCTCTATCCCCATTGATTACCCGTACCACCCAGAGTTGTCCCCTAGGAGTAACCAACATCCTTAGATACTATGTTATCCTAGAATCCTCGAACGAACAATTTGGATGATGCATAGCTCTACTAATATTACTCGGCAAAGAAATAACAAATGAATAAGCAGTTGTGTACCTCATATCAGTCAATAGATAACAAATCAATAAGTTAAAACTCAATATTCAACTCTAAATCAACATTTGTCTGAAATCCACTATCCATTGGACATTTGACTTATAGAAAAATATCGCTAGCTAGCCTCACAACAACAAAATAAATAACATCTTTATAAGTCTGGCACTACTCAAATTAAAAAAATAAAAAAGAACTCTATAATATTGGCCTTTAAATAATACGGACTCACCAATCTTCTAATCTCTATGAGTGAAAATCCAATCAACCACAAGTGTCTAGAAGGCTGGAAGGATCTGCAGGGAGGTTTACAATAATATTAAAAGTATGGGGTCAACAGATGAAATATACTGAGTATGTAGGCAAGTTCAAAATTCCACAATATTTAATAATCATGGCTATGTAATGCATAAACAGTTATAATATGCTCAACTTTACTACTCAACTTCAATAAAGCAATAAATATATATTTTAAAATTGTATCAGTTTAAAACGTTGACCTTCAAGCAGATTAATTACATCAGACTCATCTTCTTTAAATCATGTTTTAATTCTGACTCTTAAATTTTAATTCAAAATCCTTCAACTTTCAAAACTCGACTTTATTAAGAAATTTAACAATTCATAATGAAAATAGTTAAAAATCTTTACAATCTCAATAATAAAAGTAAACTCATTTAAATAGGTCAACTTCATTAGTTTTAAACAAAATACAAAGAATCAGTTAAAAACATTCTTTCATTTTAGACCTTTAACAACTGTCACTTTTTCTTCTTTTCAAAACTGTCAATTCTACTGCTCTTCAAGAATATCAATTTTACTACACTTCAAGACTATCAATTTTACAACTCTATGGTAGTTTCTTTAAGTAAAATACCTCAGGCAATAAGCGTAAGGGATGCATATATCCCCATGTAGAAGGTCCCTCATACCTTGCAAAATGTATGAGCACTAACAACTGCTTTGGTGGATTAAACTAGACTATCACAGGCATACTTACTAGGCCAAAATTTATAAATATCATCCCTAAATTAGGCTATGAAAGATTGGGTATTGGGACCTTTTTTTGCCCACCCTCGATGCTAATGCTCCTCCTATAAATAGTTCTATTAATTTTTTTTTCTATTCACTTTCTTTCAACTAGGCCCAAAGTGGTCAAAATTCATAATCGCAACGTAAACATTACTTCTCCTAAATTAGGCTCAATGAGAAAAAACTTTTCATCAAAAATGGTTCATTACTTCTCTTTAAATGGACATAATTAACAAAGCTTGTTAAATTTAAACATGCTTCATTACTTCTCTTTAACTAAGCTCAATTAGCAAAAATTATTCCATTATACATTCTACATTAATGGGTTTATAACCATGTAAAACTCATCAATTTTAACACTTTCAAGAATTGTCTCAAGTTTTAAAAAACACTAAAAATTCTAGTAAATAAACCTAACTGCGCAGGTGTATTATTCATTGCGAATGCGGCACCTAGGCGCAATTGTGAAGGCCCAAAAAAAATTTACCCATCTCAATTGCAATCCTTTCCCATGATCATGATGCCCGATCCAAAATAGACCTTGGCGAACATGGCCAGTAGATTGTGAATGCGAAGAAGATTTCCCTTCAGTCGCTACCATCACAACTAAATACTGCGAAGTCAGTGACGAGCCTAGTGGCTTGACATAATAGAAGTTTAAGGAAAAAAATATCAAATGGACCCTCAGGATTCATTTAAAATCCTATGCAAAATAACCATATATTCAAACATACTATTTTTGACGTTCCATACTCAACGGAACTATAAAATATGGATATAAGGTCTTCTTGAACTGATATCTTTTAAGGATCCATTTTTAACCAAAAATATCAAAATGACCTTGGGACTTACAAAAAATAAAAAGAATTCATCCTAGGCTAAAAATCACCTCCCGAATCAAAAAAAATATCGAATTACTCAAATATTGACCAATGTGGACTCGCTTATATTTAACTTTAGCCCGTCTAATCACCTATAGTCACTATGAAAGATCTAAAATAGGAAATAAAGGTGAAACTAGACCAACATTGACATTCGGGAGCCGTTGGAACTGAAGGATTTCTAATACTAGGTTTCGAACTCCAAATGACCCCTATAGTTTCTCATTTCACCCCTTAAAGCTCTAAAACTCAAAATATCTAAGAACCAGCCTAAGAGTCTTCCTGTTCCAGATCCAACCTTGAAATTAAACTCTGTTGGGTATAATAAAACTACGAGAATGGTAAAATGGTCAAAAAGCACGAAAAATGAAAAAATGACCTTATGGATCATTTACACTTGTAGCCTATTGGAGAGTGTTGGTGTGAAGGATAGTATTTCCTATGGGGCGGTGCCATTGAGTTACTTGATAGACAGACTCGCACGCA
The DNA here is from genome assembly GCA_039654485.1 of Withania somnifera. Classification (NCBI taxonomy): domain Eukaryota; kingdom Viridiplantae; phylum Streptophyta; class Magnoliopsida; order Solanales; family Solanaceae; genus Withania; species Withania somnifera. The sequence continues at coordinate 8,436 of JBDJHY010177102.1, forward strand.
TAGGAATAAGAAGATAGCTTCAGTAAAGGTGTTTTGGATAAGTTATTCCATTAAAGGAGCAATATGTGAAGAAGATGTAGATATGATGGCCAAGTATCCTCGTCTTTTTCCTCATGGCATCTAAATAACATAAGGTACCAATTTTTTTGTAGATATTTTTTTTAATTTCATGTATTTATAAGTTACTTGTATTCCTATGTATGCTTCATGCCATATATATTTATCTATGAATTTGCTTTTAGCCTAGTCAGTATCATGATAGTTATTCAGTTTAGTACTCAGTCAAACAATTCTAGCAGTTATTTCCTTTTCACTCTAATTTTAACCTTTTAGAGGAAGAATGATATCAAGGGAGAGATATTGTAATACCCCTGATGATTTTACCACAAACTCCCAGTTTTTAGGGCTTAACTGCCAAGCTAAAATTCCCATAGTAAGAAATTTGATGGATCTCAAAGTGGCGTAGTTTTTGACAAAAATCAGATGTTATGAGTTTTAGTGTTGATTTTAAGTTCTCGTTGTATGGTTTTGTGGATTGGTGTTCGTAAATGGCTAGTAGAGTGGATTATCTTTTCATATCAATTTTTGAAATAAAAATTGGATTTCTAGAACTCCGACTATGAGAGCTGTTGTGACACAATTAGTATTTGACATATCAAATTCAAGGTTGTATTATGAATGTATGAAGTCTCGGTTGTTATTCATGGCTCCTGCCAACAAACCATTATAGCAGTTATTATGACCACTATAGTGGAACACTATAAGGTAGTGACTTTTAGCCGACGGCTACTACAACGAACTTTTAGATGCCACGTTAGTACCTATGTAGTGGGGTGGTTAATAATGCAGTAGATGTCGAACAATTTTATAACATAAGCCTATTTTTTCAGATAATTTTAGTTACTTTCCTTCTTATTCAAGGTCTAAATAGGTTTTTCTCACCTCTCTTCACCCACTAACCTCAAGGTAAGTCCCTCCCATGAAATACTAAGTTTTCAAACATCTTTTTATGGTTCTGACAAGATTCCACCCTAAAAGTTTAGTATTCCCACAAAAACTGAATAAAGAATTTAATAAGAACTCAACTTTCGAACTCACCTCCAAATTAAGGCTCTTCTCAAGTTTTTTTGGAGAAAATTACGGTACGTGGAAATTTAATAAGAGTATTGTTTCACCCTTATGTTCAAAGCTTCAGATTTTTGTGATGATTTTATTACTTGATGATTCAAGGTTTTGGGTTAAACATGTGTTTTATTAATATTTTAGTCTCCTCATGATAAATAATGATTTTGGTTCTTGTTAAACTAATTATACATGATTTTCCATGCTTTTAAATTTTGTTATCACAGTTATTGAAGGACATTGCATAATTATACATATTTAGTCAAGTTTTGTATGATTCAGAATATTATGATCTTATGATCATAGAATTAAGATAATTTAGCATGACTAGTTCAGTATTTCAAACTTTCAGTAAGATTAAACTAGTTCATGTTCAGTTTCAAAATACCAGTATATCTATTATGAGAAAATAATATTTAATTTTGGGAGTAATATTTAGTATTTAGTGGACTCGAGTTCCAGATAATTTCAGTTTCAGAACTACGTACCAGAATAAATTATTTTAGCCTAATTAAGGCTTAGCTTAGTTGATCTACCTCAGTTTAAGATTATATACTGATGGCAATGTGTGGAGCAGCTCTCTTCAACATGGTTCAGATGTTGGACTCCATGTTTGCTCACATGGTTTATACCAGTTAGAAGAAACTCTCACAAATATTCAATAGTCTCAGCTTTACAGTATTTTCATAGTTTACATGAATCACTTGTTTTGACTTAGACACAACTATTTAATGATTCATTATATACTACAGTTTACTAGATTGATTATCATGAAGTTGTGAGTCACAGTACTTCAATATTTTCATGTTTTACATAATTTATATAATTTAGTGACCTTTCAGTTTCACTTCATGCTTTCATAAATGATTTATATTCATATTACAACACACTATATATGATAAACTCTCAATTGTGATTTTCAAGGCTATATACATATCTCACGTACTCACTACATTCAATAGTAATGATCACATACATCTTTGTGTTGTATTAGTTTATGATGTAGATTTAGGAACTCATCCTCGAGCTCATAGGGAGTTCGAATTTCAGCTTCGATTCATCGATTGGTGATTTCATCATCCTTCGAGGACTGCTTGATTCATTCAGAGTTTGCAAACTATACTAGTTAGTTATTTTCAGCTTATTTGGATTTAGTTGGGGACTTACCCCGACAACTCATCAATCATATTTAGAGGTTTTCAAACACAATTAAATAGTTTAGTTTTGTTGGGTTCTTTTTAGTTCATTATCTTGAGAGTTTTACCTACTCAGTTGCCATCTCAATCTAGTAGATTTATGCTTCCGCTCAATATGATAATGTGCAGTTTAGTAACATGTCAGTATCAAGGAGTTTCTTAGGATCACTTGTGGTTCTAAGTACCATGTCTCATCCAGGGTATAGGCTCAGATTATGATAAAGCACTTAGGGTTCTAATCCACAATCCTAATAAGGATAATCGAATCATTTTACAATAGAAAAGAATTACTAGGTCATTAGGGGAAGAGACAACTTACCTCCACAAAGAAGATCACCCTAGACCTCAGAAAATCACTCCTTAATGAGTTTTATAAAATAAAACTTTAAAAATACCAACTTAAACCAAAATCTCGTGTGATATCTTCTATACGGTCAGACGTTTGATACGATGGCACTGTTGTGGTAGTTAAATGGTTGTTACGATGGCCCTACGCCTAAAGCTATTGTTGTTGCAATGTTCACTTGACGCCTATAGTAGTAAGGACGATCGATGCAATAGTCCTTTGATAGTGAATGCCTCAAAAAACTAGTCTACCTCCTTTTTACAACACAACTTCAAGTGTAAGACATCACCAGATTAATCTTAACACGACAATCCCTATAACCAGAGTTCTAAAAATTTGTTTTTCACTTTAAATGTTTCTACGGAAAGCTAATTCAGTTGACTATCTATAAAATACTAACCCACCAAACTCTAAACCATGAAATCAAAATCACCAACAAAGATCACAAGGCTACAATTTTAACCAAGACTATCACATCCTTCGATTTCGCCAACTCTCAACTTAGGGGAGTTTCTAGCAAGGACTTAGGCCCTAACCAACAATCTAATGACGGGAGGGGTCATTACAAGGCCTCCAAACAACACACAATGATGAGACGCGTCTCTTCAATGTACTGATTTGGGTATGTGCGGAGGCATATGCGACTACACAAGGCCATGTGCTGACTGCACATGCACCGCATAATCCCAAACAAAACACATCAAATTCACTCATTTGGTGTGTAGAGCGCGTACAACTCCCGTCGAATCCAAAACAATGTAACTTTTTAGAATCATTACTTTTTTTAAGTAATACTTGTTGACCATACATAACTGGATTTTTTCCTTAGATATGAAATACATCTAAACTTATAACACACCACAAGCCTCAACATCCTCAACAAATACAACCTCTTCAAATTTGCAGTTAACAGCCTCTGATAAATTGTAATACAAACCAGAGCTTATTACTGCCTATGAAAAAATTAGTAAATTTTATGACTACAAAAACTAACCCACATATTCTGCAATGTGCAAAAATAAGCAAATATCCCAGATATTTGTGTGGTGAAAATGCTAGTCCAAACGTTGTGAAAAAATTATTTA
>JBDJHY010177112.1:0-12184 GCA_039654485.1 Withania somnifera
TTCTGCTTTGAAAACCTGCAAGTGGTGCAGGTTAATTGCTCTTCGCGTTCACATAAATATATCACGCGATCGCGATGAAGACCTTCCATCAACTTTACGTGATCGTGTAGGTGATGCACACTATCGCGATGCCTTATTCCAGTACTCTACGCAATGGCGAAATGAAGTCACACGATCATGATGAATAAAATACTTGTTGGTTATATAAATTCCTGCATGTACCCTAGATTTATTTCAGAAAAAACATTACGTTTTAACCCGTTTATGAGAGAAAACCTTCTCCCAAACATCAACTCAAGGATAAGAAAAATTTCCTTATTGTTGCTCTTCGATTTTTACGTGTTTTTGGTAAGTTCTTCTTCGTTTTAATTCATAAATTTCATAATTTCTCCCATTAATGGCCCCAGTTGATGAAGTTATTAAACTCATGGCATAATCCATATATTATTGCTTTATTCTTCATTTTCCAAGTAAAATTTTCTTCTAGTTTCATTAATACATTAAAATTCCAATGTTTAATCCATAAAAATCACATCTTTGACCCCGTTATAGTCAAATATGTCCAGGCTATTTTGGAGCTCTTTCTGCACTCGAATTGTGCTCTATTTTGGAGCACGTGTTCCTAGTAACATTAGGAAGCCCATTGCAATATTTATTTTTAATTCCGATGAGCGAGCCCTGCAAGCCCAATTTAGGCCAGATTTGTGGTCCAGTATGGAATTTAGCATAAATTATACCATTAGACTCATATAGACATACAAAATACTTTGATGCAAGTCTCATAGCACTTAGATATCATTTGATATTAGTTAAAGTACTATTCATGAGCTTACAACACTTTATCGTCTGATGACAGGTTGGCTCCGTAGGGCTATCTCTTGTCTTATAACTTTAATAGTTGTACTAAATAGCATATGTTGGTTGGGTAGCTAGGTTGATATAGTGATCCTATATCGTTCTTTCATCCATTCCATTTTGATATATATATTTGGTATCTGATTTATATGGTGCCAGTGACTTAGGAATTGTTCAGTGATACCTGTACATGGCATAGGGAATTGTTATTATATGATCATACACTTTTATATACTTGCTGATCTGTTGTGCATTCATGACACGAGAGGTTGGGCCTGTAGCTCCGATGAGAGTGCATTAGGGTTGGGTTAGTATCATAAACTCAGTAGCCATGATGGATAAAGGCTAATTTTGGTAATAAAGACGGATAATATATAAATAAATAAATGGAAATATTCTAATATTAATATAAGTGATAACCTTTTTATTGTTTTAGATTTGGCTTTGTATTGAGCACCCGGTAATACTATTTTTACTTGTTTTACCTAGTCTTTACATCCTGGCACCGACAAATAACATGGAACAAGTAAATGTTGGGACTTGAGACCAACTCCATTCGGTAGTGAGTACAACCGCTAACACTTGAGTCCGTCAGTAGAGATTCTTGACACTTATTGCACTACTAATTATGGAAACTTGATGATACTCGACCTATTGAGGATATTGGTGATACAGTTATACCAAGGCATTGTATGCCCTGATTTACCGAGTACGGCTTGATGAGATTACTGATATTAGGCACGAAATGCAAGACTAGTAAGACCCTTGAGGCTTTGAGCTTTGGGATGTGAGGTCATGATTACATTAGATAACGTATGTGGTGTCATACCTCCATGGACCTCGCCACACCCCCTTAGAGTCCTAATTCCAGTTTTGAAATGATTTTTAAGGTGAGAATTTTAGCCTTTTTCACCTCCCACCTCCTTCACATATAATGCATAATGACCTAATTGTGTGCAAAGAAAGGAGTAGACTTGTGAGATAAACTCTTGGAATCCAATGCTTGTTTTGTTAATCCCAGTTGCTCATGTCTTGCAAGGATGCCTAAGGTGAGGGGTATGGGTTGATATGTTGTTCAAATCACCTTTAATAGACCCAAAGGTGTAAATTCATAGTGGATCAAGGGACGAGGATACATAATATCCTTTCCACTATTTTTAAGTGATTAAAAAGTTAAAATCCTCTTTACTGAGTCTTAATCATGGTTTCTATTTTCTAGTGTTGTTGGAGTCAACATACTACATTCTAGTCCTGGTGAACAACCTTAATAGTATTGTATCTTACTTTTTTTCACTCTTTGACTTGCAGAAAGCATGTATAGGTTATATTTTGGCTGATTCTAGCTTGATGATAACTTGATGTTGAAATTGGAAATACAAGCATCTACTAAGTATATCTTAAGGCTTATCAAGTCATATATTTATTGGCTATGTGATGTTTTATATATAACTAGAAATCTAAAAGAGTATCCATGTTCTATTGTGAATTAGTTTATGAGTGTAGCTTTTCTACATGCCTTTTCTATAAAAAAAACATGTTGTATGTTCACTCTTTCAAAGAAAATTGAGTATAAATTAATAATTCCTTCTCTATGATCACTAATATTAACTTCACAACTAGATGTAATTGGACTAGCTACCTAAATTGCTTGATTATGGACTAAAACATGGTATACTAAGTCTAACCTCTATGTGTGAGCCACCTACCTTGTTCTAGTTATATTTACATTGATTAGTTTCTTGCTTTGAGTATAATTTTTTTAGTTATCTATGCATATATCCTTTCATGTTGGTTAGTTGACTTCCTAATAAGATCCTACCTGATTCCACATTTGCCACCTGTTAAACTTGTTAAGGTTTATTAGTAGTTTATGCTTGTATATCTATGTGTATAAGTTTTCAATTTCCAAGTTCTTTTCATGTAAGTTAGAGTATTCTCCTTAAGCTGCCATATATCATGCCTAGAATAGATGTCTTGTGCCTTATGTGTTGGTATGACATGCTCAGTGAACCCCTACCCTAAATTGTCATGATGCCTACTTTCTTTCTTTTGCTAAAGCCTATATATTGAAATTTCTCCTTCCTTAGTTGACTCTCTATGCAATAAAAATTAAAGACTTGATAGCTCTTGTTCAATTTTGGATAGCTAAGTTAGAGTTTATCTTCACTAAGGCTTAAATCAGCTTTATAAGAATCTAAGTATGTGATACTTGTGCTTTCTTGGCTATGCTAGTATTATTTGCGATTGCTTTACTCTATTTCCTAAACGGTTTATCTACTATATGAGAAGTGTTTCCATTAAAATGTTATATCAACCTTGTGTAGACTTGTCTCTTGCTGTATTTAGTTTTATCATCTTTGCACCAAAAATACGTGGCCCTTGCCGGAACCTTTGCCTGCTACTATAACTCTAGTTTGACTAGTTTGTTGCCTGCTTCTATACTCTTCCTATGTGATATGTTTCTGTAAAGTTTCTATATAACCTTATTTTCCTAGATAAAATAGATGATACTATGCAAGCCACTCTCCTTTCCTTTAAAAGTAAGTTGGGTTAGTGATAGTATGCCTTCTCTGCTTACTTGTTGCCTGTATTCGTGAGATGTTATTATAACTCCGTGAGCATGTTAACTAAGGTTTTAAAGTAATATAAAAGCATGTTTTATGCCTTATGTATGCATGTTATCATGTCTGTGTTTTTAGATATTTGGGACTGTGGATTTCTAAACATAATAGTCCCACCTCCTTAAGTGATATGTACGACATGGTTTACTTTTCTTCTTCCAGTTTCTCCTATCTTAAAGGAATTATCACTGGTATAATCTTTAGAGAGTATTAATGACCATAAGCTAAGTTGTATTATCATAGTGCAAGAATTACTTACTATTTTCTTGTAAGACTAATAAGAATTAGTAAGCACTATTAGTTAAAAGACCATCAATATGGGATGTGAGTGTTGTTTGCCTTATATGATGGCCTAATAACTAGTGTCTATGTTCATATATTTGCTTTGCACGTTCACCCTTAATTTGTTCAAAGTACTTAAGTCTTATATGAGTTTATTATTTTCCTTCATTCACCCTTATGTTCACCCTCACTTTGTGTCTAAGATAGTACTAAGTGCTAATTGCTTGTAGCTATGAGAAGTTAAATGCCAATACTTTCCTTATTTAGACTAATTGTGCCTCCATATACTACATATTTAGCTTTTATTTATATATTGATTTTATCGCATTGGTACAAATAGGTATAAAATTAAAGGCATGTTCTTCACCTATCTTAAATTAAAAGTTGACTAAATGGGTTGTCTGTGCATTTTTTTACTTTTGAATGTAATGACCCACTTGGTCATTTCCTTGCTTTCTTTATTTTCTATGTTTGCTGTCATCTGCTAGTTTCCCGATGTCATTTATGAATTTGTGGGATTGGTATTTCTGTTCCCTGACAGTTTTATTTCTCGTTATCTCAATTTTCTCGTTTTAAAGGCTTAAACTTGAAATAGTGGAACTTGAGAGGGAATTCATAGTAAACATTCTCCAAATCATATTTTGATAGTTCCATTAGCTCCCTAATGTTGAATTTGGTCTAGTTGGTTCTTTAGTTCATGTCCCGAGGTTTTTGTTTTTAGTTTGAGCTGTTTTATGGAAATTTGGTTAAGCTAGAGTTCATTTTGGAGCCTTGGGTGGATTTTGATGATCGGAGTGTTGGGTCAGAATTGAGATTCTTCCATCAGATCCATATTGGTGATTTTTGTCTAGTTAGCTCATTGGTGCGCTTCAGAAGGTGTCCAGGCTCATTTTGAGGCTCCTTTGTGTAAAGATAGAAAATTAGGCCTTTTTATTCAGTTTGGTTTGGGGATCTTATTTCTCAAACGAACTTTGTTGTATGTTTCGTCAGTACCTTTGAGTCCAGATTATGTTTTTCATGAACGATGCATAGGTATTTGTTGTTGGACTCCGTTTCAGTTTTGATCACTTGTTTAGAAATATAGGTGCTAAAGAAAATCTGCAGTCCAAGGTGTTCAGCGCAATCACGGTAATCCTCATTTTAGCGCGGCCCTAATGAGGAGGGTCATGTTGAGTTGGGATTTCTGGGATTTTATGTGATCGCACTGGGAGTATTGCGGTCCCACTAGTTTGGGTTGGGGCCTTAAGCGCGGTCGTGCTAGGGAGACGCGATCTCTTCACCATCATTCAAAAATGTTGCAACGCGGCAACCTTGAAATAGGGTAATCTATAGTGCAACTAGATATATAATTGCCAGTTCCTCAAAGTTTTAGTCATCCCCTTCATTCCATATCACTATTTCCTGTCTCCCAATTCACAATTTTCACCTGTAAAATTTATGATTGAGTGTAGGTATATCATGTGGTGGATTTCTGGCCTTCTTCCTCTTCTAATGTGTTTTTCTGACATTATCTTCCTCCTTGAACCCTGGTAGGTTATGCTTTAATGGTGGAATTTTCCATAGGAATGGGAATAGAGCAAAATTCTTAGTTTTCTTGCGTAGTGGGACTATTGGGAGTTTAGTGATCATTATGGGTTTTCTTCCTTCAATTTTCAAGTGTGTAGATGCTTGATTCTCTATTCTTAGTTCTTGAAATATTTTCCCTAATGAATATAATTTTTTTTTGGATAATTGAGGACCTTCCAGTGGTCCAAATAAGCTTATTATCAAACCATAGGTTCCTTGAGCTGAGGCCTTTGGGCTAGTATTTTTAGTTTATTCTTCTAAGTTGTGGGGCCCATGAGCCCTTTTAGGCCTGATTTTTGACCTGATCTTTATTATGAAAGATGGACTTTAAATTTTACCTTTTGACCCATAGACCTTGTTTTTGGTAGTTTGGGTTATTTTTAGTCTTTCTGAGGCTGTTCAAGCGGTGTGCATGACTTGCAAAAACGTTTGATCGACGTCTAGGTAGGCTAGGCTTACCTACTCGCTAGAATGGGCTTATATTGAGAATCTAGTTGATTCTGGCTAGTTACTGGGCTGGATGAGTAGTCTGTATACCTCTCCTTCTCTTGCTATGCTCATTTACACTTTTCCAGGCCCGCATCGAGCCGTGGTTGTTTGTACGATGAGAATAGTGTACCTGATCTACAGGGGCAACTGTGTAGATATAGTATTAGTGGTGGGTTGTTATTTTATTATTCTCTAGAGATGTGTGCTTACCTTATGGCTTCTAGCCTTTCCTAGACTTTAAACGCTCATGTGCATGCATATCATGGAAGTTGTGAACGGGCAAGGCCCATGGTATGATTTATTAACTCCGAGGGGTAAACACAATTATAAATGGAGCTCTTATGGACTTAATCTAAACAAAATAGTGTTTTATGACTGGTTTCCCATGACCAAGTGATGGTATGGTCTAATTTCATAAATGTTTAACTAGAACCTGGTTTTCCTTATATTGTATATACCACAAGGTGATTATCAGGGTAAAGTGGGTTCTCACAAAGCTGTGTTTAGAAGTAAGACATCACGTTAGAGGAGGCACCCTGAGTGTGGAACTGGAGAGAGGATCCCCGCGGGATGGGGTTCCCAGTTATGATTTAAAGGTAAGACCTCCGAGAAGGGGTTCCTAGTGAGTGGGATTCTCGGTTTCAAATTTAGGGCTTTACACTATGTGGCTGGGGCTGGTGCAGGTGCAATGCTTGGGGGTGGGACCTCCTGGGCATTTTTTTCTACTATATTTGTTCAATTCTACCCCCTTGCATTTATCTTTTTACAGTTTTTTTGTATGCTATGGGTTTCCATGGGGAGTTACGCTAGTCTTGTTTCCCTGTTTGTGCCACCAGCGGGATGGTGTGTCAGGTAGGTTATGTTTGTTCTTTTTTGTAGCAGTGGATGGGGCACCATTTTGATTTTTTCTATTATTTTCTTTTCCTTTATGCTTGTGCTTCTATTTCACTTATTTACTCATTCCTATGAAGGTTAAGTTAAGTTGGGCATTATGTATGTTTTTGTTGACTCGTGAGTCGATATAGGGATGCTAGCTACCTCCTAGTGATGCTGAGTGCTTAGGATCATGTTCATTACTTTAATTTTCTTTCTATATAACTATGCCTAGTTTTATGTACTATTTAACAAAAAAATTCTTTTGACCTATTTTCCTTACTGTATATCAGTTCTAGGAGGCAGTTCAATCTTTTCAACCTTCTAGGTGGTGTTGTATATAAGTATTTTGCTGTAAAGTATTTTCATCCTACTTCTTACTACTTATATTACTGTTAGTTAGCTAGTGTGGGTACATTTCTTATCGCTTCAGGTTGACGGGTTGGCTGGCCTACTATTGGGAACTTAGGCGACATCACAATATGAGTTTGGGCCATAACAGAGTGGCATCAAAGCATAGGTTTCCCTGGTTTCTGTGAAAGAGAAGCAAGTTCCAGTAGATTTCTATCTATCAGTACAGAGATATCTATAACATTTCATCGGGAGGCTACAAGGAGATGTAGAAATGAATTCCCTTTCTTTGTTCTTCTAATACATAGTATTTGTGTTAGTTTCAGGAAGTTCTCACTTGGCTTCACTCTTTTTGCATATGGTGCATACTTGCAGCTCATTGGTTAATAGAGACCCTCCTGCCGATGCACATGAGACCCTACCTAAGGTTAGGGAGGAGGTGACTTCTGGTACCCAGTCCCTAGGTACTGCTCCAACACCTTGCCCCAGACAACACTACTATAGATCCATCTCCAGTTTAGCACACTACTACAGTGTCTAAGCATACGTTCACACCACTACCGGCCGTAGTACAGAAATTTTATGGAAGATGCATATAATGTTCGGTGGGGTTTTGACATAGGTTCCTCAAAGTTCTTCTCAGGGGGCATTATAGGGTGCTCATCCTACCTAGGTACCTACACAAAAATTTCTTCTATCACTTCAGTCGGTTGTACCACCACAACCTATCACAATGGTTACTCCGACACTCGTACCTCCCCAATAGACCGCTACTAGGGTTATTCTATCACATGAGGTGAGGATGATGCTGGTCTATTTTCTCTATATAGAGTCGGCCTGATTCTCAGGGGCATCAAGGCAGGACCTCATAGAGTTCGTTACTGTATGCGAGGGGAGATTGAGGATGTTGGGGATGTTGGATGAGAGGGGGGTTGATTTCACCACTTATCTGCCAAGGGAGATGCCATCCATCGGTGGAGGGTACTTACAGCCTGCAGGTTAGCTGGGTCTCCATCGATGACTTAGAGTCAGTTTATAGAGGTATTACTAGAATAGTATATGCCTCATAGTGCTTAAGAGAGGATTATATATGGAATTTCCACCTTGCAGCACGAGTCTTTATCTTTTACAGCTTATGAGGCTAGGTTATAAAGTTATCGATGCATGCATCTGAGTTAACATCTTTGAGGAGGAGCAAATCCACCGCTTTACTTATAGACTGAGAGTTGATTTTCTCAAAGAGGTTGAGTGGAAACTTCTTTTGTGTATGTTCTTTCCAGATATTTCTAACCATGCCAGGAGCATGGATGAGTTACCTCGCGAGTCCTAAGAAGGAGGCGAAAAGAGATAGCATCGTCAGGGTAGCTATTCTAGTGCCCAGTCAATGGGTAGGGCTTTCATAGAGGTTAGTCTAGCCAAAAGTATCAGGATTCTATGAAGACCTCAGAGGTAGGCCAGAGCATTCAGCCCACCAGGGGCTATGGTTCAGGGTCACAGGGTCATGGTGGTCAGGGGAAGGTTAAAAGGGGCGTACTAGAGATAGGGCTGGGTATTCTCGGTACAGAGATCATAGACACTTTTCTATAGATTTCCCCATGTATGTAAAAGACGGTGTACCTATAGCTTGTTATCAGCATGATGAGTTTGATCATCAAATTAGAGATTTTTTTTATGGGAAGTTGTCTAAGCACTATTACCAGCACAACCCCTTCAGGTAGTACCACCGGCTAGAAGTGGATAAACTATGGCTCATGGGGCTAGGTGAGTTGGTCAGAGGGGCAGAGTTGAGAATATTCATAGAAGGTCTTTTTGATAATTGTATGCCATCCCAGATAGGGCCTAGACGGAGATCTCATATGCTTTTGTGATTGGAATGATGTCTGTTTGTGGACCATTGCCTTTACCCTATTTTATCCCAGCTCTATATTATCTTATGTCTCTATAGACTTTGCTCGCGGTTGGGCTTACCTAGTGAACCCTTATTAGTACCCTTGAGTGTCACTACACCTATCTGTGAGGCCTTAGTGATGGATCAGGTAAGTAAATCTTGTCACTACACCTATCTGACATGTGGGCTGACTTAATAATGATAGAGATTCTTGACTTGGATGTGCTTTTAGGAATGGAATGACAATACCATGACCATATATGTTCCTAGCATACCTCCAGTGGTGTGGTGGGGTCCCCCTAGCCATTCCGTAGTCTAGGTCATCTCTATTATTTAGGACCATAAAACTGGTAGATAGGAGGTTCTTAGCTTATTTGTCTCATATTTGATATGTTAGTATAGATTCTCCTTATAAGACATTTGTCCCCATGATTAGTGACTTTGACTATGTGTGCCTTACTGATTTTCTTGGTCTTCCACCTGAGTGGGACATAGAATTTTCTATTGAGGTTGAACCAGAAACCAGGCCCATTTCCATGCCTCCTTACTATATGGCCCCGAAATAAATTCGAGAGATTAGTGTTGAGCTGCAAGACTTACTTGATAGAGGGTTCATCCATCCTAGCGCATCTCCTTAGGGTGCCCCACTCTTTTTTTGTGAAGAAGAAGGATGATACTATGCTTATATGCATTGTCTATAGACAACTAAACCAGGTGATGGTTAAGAATAAGAATCTTTTGTCACGTATTGATGATCTATGTGAAAAACTAAAGGGAGCTTCAGTATTTTCGAAGATTGAGTTGACTGGGTAACATTAGTTAAGGATTCAAGATGAAGACTTCCCAAAGAAAACTTTCAGGACTTGTTACAGGCATTGTATGTTTCTAGTTATGTCATTTAGCTGGACTAATGCCCATGCAATATTTATGAATTAGATGACTCGTGTCTTTAGGCCTTATATTGACCAATTTATGATCGTGCCTATAAATTATATATTATGCTATTCATTGAGTCGAGAGGAGAATAGAAGGTATTTAAGTCTGGTCATTCAGACTATGAGGACTAAGCGACTTAATTCCAAGCTATTGAAATATAGTGTCAGGGGCTGGTACTAGTCTTGATCTGATAATGGTATCTGCGGTTCTTGATTAGCCTCTAACTACTACTGTTACTAAAATCTACAGCTTTCTTGGGTTAGCTAGGTATTATGATCGGTTTGTTTAGGATGTCTCCTTTATAGTATCTCTCTAACTAGATTAACACGATAGGGTGTTCCTATCTAATGGTTTGTTGGGTGTTAGTCTAGTTTTCTGAGGCTCTAGGGGTTTCTTACTATGGCGCCAATTCTCACCTTGACAGTTGAGAGTTAGCCCTATGTGGTCTACTGTGATGCTTCAGGTATTGATTTGGGGTGTGTTATAATGCAACAAGGTTAGGTGATTGCATAATCTTTGGGGAAACTGAAGGACCATGAGTACTACTACCCTACTAATGATTTGGAGTTAACGATGGTAGTCTTTACACATAAGATATAGAGGCATTATCATTGTAGAGTACGTTGTGAGATTTATACATATCACCATAGCCTTCAGTACAATTGATCCAAAGAGAGCTTAACTTGAGACAACGATGGCAAATTGAGCTTTTGAAGGACTGTCACCTTATTATTTTATACCATACGGTCAAGGCTAGTGTGGTTGCAAATGCCTTGAGCCAGAAGACGTGAGCATCTATAGCTTGACCTCCATTTTAGTATTTGAGATATATTTTTCTTGGGATGTTCATTCATTGTCTAATAACTTTGTTAGATTGGATATCTCAACCAAAAAGAGGATTATTACTCACATTGAGGCTAAGTATACATTATTTTATCATATTAGTCATCATTAATGTAAGGAATACTGGTTTATTCAGATTTGAGAGCAGATTCTGAGAGGTGACTTTAGTTGGTATCATATTGATTTTCTTGGTGTATCGTGGGTTCATGGCTGCTTATTTGAGCTATAAGTTGGTGACTTGATTCAGACACTTCTATGCGAGGCCTATTATTCTAGATATTCCATCCATCTAGGTACCGCGAGGATGTATCATAACTGGAGGCAACACCACTGTTGTAGAGGTATGAGGAGAGATATTGTGAGGCTTGTGTCTTAGTGCCTTATGTGTCAGCAGGTGAAGTTCGAGCACCATAGACCAGCTGGTGAGTTGTAGAGGCTCTCTATCCCTTAGTGGAAATGCGAGAGGATCTCTATGGATTTTGTTTTTCACCTTCCCTACTCCTCTACAGGACATAATAACATCTGGGTCATCATGGATCGACTAACCATGTCGGCTCTTTTTTAACTGACACACTCATCTTGGGGTGCTAAGAGACTAGTCAAGTTCTATATTCACGAGATTGGCATGCTTCATCGGGTGCTAGTTAATATTATTTCATATTGAGGCACTTAGCTTACTTCAAGTTTTTAAGGGTCAGTGCATAAGGAGATAGGTATAGTGGTTGCTTTGATTAAGGAATTCTACACCTGAAAGGTAGTCCACGAGGACTATTTAGGTACAGAAGCGCGATTTATATTAATTTGTACCCCATGTTTTCAATTTTGGAGGTAGCTGGGATAGATACTTGGCTTTTGTAGAATTTTCATATAATAATAGTTACCATGCAAGCATTTAAATCCCACCATTTGAGGCATTGTATGGTAAGCATTGCAGCTCGCTTGTGGGTATGTTTACTGGTAAGGAGACACTACCTTAGAGTTCATATTGGCTCAGGAAAAGTGTTTGAAGGGTCAGGGTTATCAGTAAAGGCTATAGATAATTTAGAATAGGCAGAAGTCCTACACAGACCATAGGATTTGGCCCCTTGAGTTCAGAGTTTGTGATATGGAGTTCCTTTGGATGTCGCCCATGAAAGGCATTATGAGATTTCGTAGGTGGGGTAATGTAATGACCCTCATGGTCATTTATGATAAATATGCAACGTCTTGCATCTTAGAGCGTTTCAATAGTTACCCCAAGTCATTTATGACTTGCTGGGACCGATAGTTCGGATCCCTGGAGACTCGATTGAGAAATATCTCAAATTCCCTATTTTAGAGCCTAAAGTTAAGTGTTCATTGACCAAAGTCAAATTTCCTTCAAGAAGACCTCGGAATTTAATTCTGACAGTTCCATTAGATTCGGAATGCCAAACAAAGTCAATATTGACCTTAAGTTTGTGTTTTGGAGGCTTCGTTTGCAAGTTATGCCAATTTGTGG
>JBDJHY010177122.1:0-12183 GCA_039654485.1 Withania somnifera
TGAGTTCCTACAACGAGAGGCACCCAAAAGGCATCATAGGCCCCTCGAGCACGCATAAGATAAAAATAGTACAAAGAGAAAGATCAAAATTATAATATAACGTAATATGAAATAATGTTGTACAAGAAAAAGATAAGTAGTAACCAATTGATAAGTAAAATAGGCAACCATATAAGAGAAGATATAAGGAGAAGATAAATAAAAGACAAGACAAATGTAGAGACCTATCACAAAAGGGAGTGTGTACGCACCTGGCCTACCAACAAAATATCAGTAAAAAATTAAAAACACGATAACACAGAAGTAAGGTAAAACTTGATAGAAAGGTACTAACAAGTGGAAACAGTAATAAGGAAAAACTATGCAAAGGAATAAATAACTATTATGAATTGAAAAGAAATTATGGATAGAATTAAGAACAACTGTTTTGACACATACTTGGAGCTCCAACGCAAGAAACCGGCTAAGTTAGGGCCATGAATTACTAAAGACCCAGCAGGAGTAAAGCCGTACAAACTAACAATCAAGATAAAAGGCAAGGTGATAAGGTAAACACGAAACTTTATGAAATAAAACCTACTAACACCCCAATGCGCCAGTAGGTAAAATAAATATAAATACCTAGGAAAACAAAATCTACTGATGCCCCACCAAGCCAGTAGGAACAAACAGGCAACCAAGAACCCAGAATGACTTCCTTGTAAGCCAGAAGGGTATAAAGAACACAAAAAAATGATAGTAAATGAGTGAAATCAAAGTAAAACGGTAAGAACTTGCATCCTAGTCCATGAGGTCTCACCTCACCTCTCAGCATAATCCAGGAGGTATCACCTAAGCTCTAAGCATGGTATAGGAGGTATCACCTCATCCCTCGAATAACCAACATAAGCAGGGTGCTCTCTTCTTATATAAAAGTATCCACTGTGATACATAGCGGTAGGGAAAAATCTCAATCACAATCATACATATGAAAATTGCTCCATATCACACTATAGTCGTGGAATTTTGGTTTATAGAGAACTCTTCCCAATTATGTTTAGTCAGAAAATCCTATTTTAGTATCAATAGATTATTATAGTTTAAAATAACACTAGGTCTCACCCATTAACATCCACACATTCTAACTCTACCAATGCATGCTCGAGGAACAATACCACATAAATAAAACACCCTCAATACAATCTAAGATCGTCAAGAAGCCACCATGTAAGCACACACCTTATATAATACATGGAAATGACCTATTACAGCCTCTAACGGACTAAGGCCACTTGCAGCAGGCTTGAAACATAAGCACATGGTCAAATATTAAGTACCTCTCCATATGAGATCCCATAACAGGAAAATAAGCATGAATAAATATAGAAGGGGTAACCAATCTACCAACCCACCAGCTTCCAGTAGTACAAGTACCAACACAACCCAAAAAATTAGATGGTATGGTCATACGGGGCATAAACAATAACAATCCAGTAATGCCTAAGGCTGAAGGTCTAATAACATGCTTGATGAGGCAACTAAATAAGAAAAATAGTCTCAACTTAGCCACAAAAGGTTCTCAAGGGTAGAATAACATGGAAAATAATAACAGAGATACCAAGTCACCCTGTAGGTCACTACACGACTAAACACTTGGTTGAAGGAGAAAAATAAAATGATAAAGTGTGGCTAACATGGTAAAAGGGTGATAAAAATAAATCCCAACTCTATATGCTAGCTGATCACATTATTAGTAGCATATACACACACGGTCTATGAGAAAGGAAATTGTATCCTACCTAGATTCCAAAGAAAAGCTCTAACATAGTTTGAACTAGTCGAAGTCTACGTAAAGGCCCAAAATAGCCTGACACTGTCAAAATAAGATTTTATATATCAAGATGAGCAAAATGAGATCCATATTACTAAATAGAAGCTCAGGTTAGATATTGGGATGAAAACAGGCCCGTGATCCCTTTAGCCCATAAAATAGAATTAAAATCACCAACCCATATAGCCAAATTTCAGAAATAGGTGGTTCAAAATTTTGGGCTCAATTCGATAATACAATAGTAAGATTTGAACCTAAAAAACTAAGAAATGTAATGTTTTTGAATGATGAATTTAGATAAAAAAAAATACATAGAAATTACTTGAATAATTAAAAATAAATGATCCCATAATATTCTTTTTGCTTCCAGTAAGAAATAACATTTGAAAACACCAAGAAATAAGGTCATATGATAGTTTAGTTCAAACTTTATATAAGGAATTACAAAAAGAAATTGACCTTAGAAATTACTTGGAAATGAAGAATAAATGATCATAAGATGTTTCCTAAAGCTACCACTATGATATAATAGCGAAAGAAGGCTAAATTTCAGCTTCCAATTATTGGTATGAAGAATAATAAGCTGGAATGAAGAAAAATGACGTTTTGTATGCTTCCCCAAGCCTTGAGTATGATTTCACCCTTGGAGTACCACTGATGCTAAAAGTAAAACCCCTGTTTAGCATGATCCCGCTCCTAGAGTGCCAATAGAGCTTGTTAGCCACTTGCAACTACAATCATCTTAAAAGGGACCCAATATTGGGTTTAGAGTCCAATGAATGCAAACCATATATGGAATATTTATGTAAACCACATTCCGAAACTAGTGAAATTGGAAAACGGCCATCAGAGGTTGTTTGATTAAAATATAGTTGAAATCAAGAGTTTAAGAAAGAGTTTTAGAAAGATTAAGGCCAACCGAACTTCCAAATTAAGTTTGGTCACTCCGTGAAGCATTCTAATAAATCTATCACCCTAAATTAAATATTATGGAGCTGATGGAAGTGCCATAATTCCAAGTTGACACTCTAATCTTTGAAAGCTAACAAAAGCCATTTGAATTTTAAAAAATAACTTGAGCCACAATGGAAACCCCGGAGCTAATGAAATTGTCGGAATTCGATTTTGAGATTATTTTTTAATAAATC
This sequence comes from Withania somnifera, assembly GCA_039654485.1. NCBI lineage: Eukaryota > Viridiplantae > Streptophyta > Magnoliopsida > Solanales > Solanaceae > Withania > Withania somnifera. The sequence goes on from JBDJHY010177122.1 coordinate 2,959, forward strand.
ACTCTCGAGTTTCACTATTATGAAGTTAAAACTTAAAAAAAGGTAAACTGAGACAATGAATAATAGAATTGCCAGGGAATCGAGATACCAATTCCCATATCTCATAAATGACTTCGGAAGCTACAAAAATGCTCTAAAAATATAAAGATAGAAAAGAAAGAAAATGACTGCCACGGGTTATTACAAGTTGTCTTAGGTATCCAGGTAGATTGTGTGTTTTGAATGTGGATGAGATGAGAGAAAAGATATTTACAGTGGCTCATGGTACAAAATATAGTTTCAATCCTAGTGTGAAAAATATATATCGATACATAAGAGATGTATACTAGTGGAACCACATGAAGAAGAACATAGTTAAGTATGTGGCTAAGTGTTTCAGCTATCTGCAAGTCAAGGATGAACACCACAGAGAAGGGGATTTAACTTAGAAATTCACCATTATGGCTTGGAAGTGGGAATTATTTAATATGGACTTTATTACAGGATTACCTCATACTAAGACTCAACAATATTCAGTTTGCGTAATTGTGGAAAGGATGACTACGTCTGCTCAGTTTTTCCAATGAAAGCTAACTACACAACTGAAGATTATGCCAAAATATACATTTAGGATATGTTCACATATCATGGTGTCCCCCTATCCACCATTTCATATAAGGGAGATCAGCTCACTTGCCAGTTTTGGAGGTCTTTATAGAAAGTTATGGGCACTAAGGTCAATCTCAGTACATATTTACATCCATAGACAAAGAGTCAAGAAAAGCAAACAATGCAGACCTTAAAAGATATGTTGAGAGCTTTTGGCATCAACTTCAAGGAAAATTGGGATGATAAATTACCTTTATTTAGTTTTCCAACAACAACAGTTATCATTCAAGGTTGGTTTAAGGTAGGTAAAGCTGCACACGGAGGACTTAAACCATATACCACTACTCCTCCATATACCTTTACCCCAAGCTGCGCGTCATGCCCTAAGCATAAGGACCCAGATCAGTAGGGCTTGTGGAGGGACTCGAACCTACATGAAAAACCTCAGAACAAACACACCAGTAGTATAGTCATAATGAAAAAGTGACAAAACTCGGGTTCAACCCGTATATCATATATTAGTGGAAACTCCAGTCCATCCATGTAGAAAAAAACCCAATCTGGATAAGAGACAACTATCCTCGTGTAGGAAATATCAAGAAAATCATGGGAATAGCAAGAAAATATCCTCAAATTGTGACAAAATATCTCCATACTAATCATGAGAGATGCGACGGAAGATACAAGTATTATGAAGTCAGTTTCAGGTTATTACTTTATCAAAATAAAATTTTCTTTTAAAATATTTAATGCATGCTTACTAAACTGAATTAATCAAATTGGATAAACTGGACTGTCTTCTAACTAGAATCCTTATGATGGCTTCCCTTCCCTAGTAATAAGGTAGATCCTCTCCTAGCCCAATTGCAGTTTCGATCCACAAGAAATCGCACCAAAGGTTTCATAACTACCTAGAGGGCATTCGTTAAGGGCCAAGTACATACCAATACAGGGAAAGAAATGGAGCTATCATAGCTCATCCCAAACAACTCACTCCAAGGATCGAACTGGGCTAGGGAATGATATCATCACACAGGGATGCCAACTACCCAACAAAGACATATTCGATTAGGTAATGTGTGATCACATAAGCCCTCTAACAATTCGGAGTTCAATGGCCCAAAGGGGCTACCCAATCTCTAATAACACATAACATCTCAGGTATAACACATAATAATTAGCGTTCTAGATTTGCTCTAGAGTTGATAGCTACAATGATCTAGTTCCTAGTATAATCCCCTCCCCAACCTCACTACGTTCAATAGTCGGTGTATAAAAATACTCACTAAAGGTGTTACTCCTTCCTAGAAACAGTACGTTCTAGAGTCGGTATTGAAGATGCGACATCCTAAAGTTGATAAAAAGGTCATCAATCCGAGCCAATAGATACTTATTCTTAATGGTATCCTTATTCAACTGCTTGTAATCAGTACATATACATATAGTCCTGCATATTTTTTTTCAAATAACCTTGGAGCATCCCATGGTGAAATACTAGGATTGATAAAGCCTATGGCAACCACATCCTGAAGCTGATCAATAAGCTCCCGAAGCTTTGCAGGAGAAATGCGATAAAGTTCAATAGAAATAGTCTTAGTTCCCGGGTCAACCTCTATAGCAAAATAGACAACAGGCTTGGGTGGGAGGCTAGGAATTCATCAGGGAAAAGGTCAAGGACTCTCTAACAATATGCAAAGACTCAGGGGAAAGAGGGTCAATATTATCATCATGGACATAAGCTAAGGAAGATATACAACACTTGGCTAAGAATCTACTTACATGCATACTAGATACCACTGGCACCAGAGAGTGGCTAATAGGACACCTCTATACTACCGGAGACACACCAGGCACAGATAATGTCACAGTCTTGGAAAAATAGTCCAGGACCGCATGATGAGAGGATAGAAAATCCATGCCCAGAATCACATCAAATTCAATTATGTACAGAGCCACAAGATCAGCCCGAGTTCCAACCCTCATATGGTCATAACATAAGCTTGGCGAATATGATACACCACTATAGGCTCACCCACTAGAGTAACCACACTCATGGGCATAGGTAAAGGCTTACATAAAATAGCCAAATGGGGTGCAAATATGGAGACACATAAGAGTATGTAGAACAAGGGTCAAATAATACCAAGGATGGATGGTGAAAAACAAATAACATACCCGTAACTACTTCATTAGAAGTCTTTGCTCAAGCTCTATTAGGTACAGTAAATAACTAACGACACCTAAGTGCCCTACTTATATCCTTATCTTTCCCCTCTTATTCCCCTTTTCCCATCATCACTACTTCCTCGATTCGTTGTCTAGCTACCTATGGCTAGTGGCGGTAATGCCTCTCAAGGCTCTGCGGCTTGAGCTATGGTTTGAATGGCCCAAATTCGAGGACACTCCCTAGAATAGTGACCTATCTCACAACACTCATAGGAACCACGATGGCCTTGAGTCCCAGTAGATACGCCCTTGATGGGCTGAATACTCTAATCGCCACTAGTTGATAGTAAGGAGAACTAAACTGACCTACTAGGATTTCGCTGATACCACTACTGTGGCTGCTGCTATAGAGGTCTACGTCTATCATACCATCTTCTAGAGGACCGTGACTTATTAAGATTGCCTTGGCGGTACTAAATTTTATAGCTTCCCTCTCGGGCCAATCTACAATTTCTTTGCATGCTACGAGCATGGTCAATCACTGCTAACAATGGGCTATCCCAAGAAAGTAATAACTTAATATCTGTATGAAACTTTGGTTTCAATCCATCTGCAATGAGGTAAACCTGCTCAACCTCCATTGTCATAATAGCATCCCCATATCTCAAAAACTATGGGAATCAAGCCTAATACTTAGAAACCATCATCAATCCCTATTGTAAGTCGACAAACTAAGCTTTGAGTTCCTCGTAAATAAATTTAGGAACATACCAAGCCATGAAGTCATCCATAAACTGACTCCATGCCATACATACGGACCCTGATATTCTTCTCTCTCTGTATGACCTCCACTAGGCCTTAGCTCAACCCTCTAACTGATACTCCATGAGATCGACTCCATATTATTTCTCATGCCTAACATCTGTAGCCTCTCCTCATTCTCTGTAAGTAACTCATAGGGATCCTGTCTAGAATCACATAAAATCTCGAAGGACCCATATACATGAAATGACTGTGCATTTTTCGATTCACAGAAGTTATAATAGAAACTGTAGGGTATCTAGAATAGGCTATAGAGGAGGGAATGTGGGTACCACTGGTTTTGGATGAACTGGAGGAGTTGGGTCACCCTGTGTTGCTCCTTGGGGTAAAGTTTGACCTTTATCAGTGGGTGCCTTACCAAACATATCAATCATACACTGCCATATGTCACTAAGTGCATCATATAAAGGTGGTTGTATCTACGGTGGAGGTATATCTATCGGTGCAGGCTCATTCCTCTTAGATCTAGCTCGTTATCGCCTATGGGCTCTTAGCTCTATCCCAGCCCATGGTGAGCATCATCACCTATAGGGGCTAACCATGTATGAACCATCTATGGAGGAATGGAACTAAGATAAGTAACCAAAAAAGTGGAAACCTTGCATGAAAGAGTCAACAAATATCATCCTTATAAAAGAGCCTTGTAGCCTCCTAAAGATAGGATATAGACGTCTACGTACCAATCCACGGGAATGTACTAGACTCTACTCTTATAGGCTGAGACACCCATGAACCTAATGCTATGATACCATTCTGTCACGACCCATAAATCAAGTTGTGATGGCTTCTACATCTAAACTGCAGACAATCCTCACCCTGGTCTAGACAAAATAGAGGTGGGCTAGCACAAAGAATCCAAAATGAATAGGGAAGGACATGAAGAGAAAAAATAAAACTAGGACTCAAATAAATAAAACTAAAACATAACTCCTTAGAGTTTGGTATCATGTATGTAAAGCATCTATATACAGAAAGTACAAAGTACAACTCATGATGTGGCAACCAAGAAATAGCTATGCAGGATCTAACTAGGATAACTATGGTATTGGAAGGGAAATTGATTATCACGGAGGCCAACTTCTCACTAAAATCTATTAGAATCACACCATCTATCTCACATGATTGCGTCCGCTCTATTGGCTCATACTAGGACCTGCAACATAAAATAATGTAGAATTGTAGCATGAGTACCAAAACAATGGGAACCCAATAGGAATCACAGGCCGAGCAAGAAAAAGTAAGAATAAGCAAGGTAAAGAGTGACAAAAGCAAATAGATTAGAGGAACATAAGGCACAAAAGAAGGAGTAACTATAGTAATAACTAGAAGTGTAGTGTAGGGTGAACTATTAGTATGCGCAATATCAGCTAACAAGTATGAAAGTAATTCACTATCACGGTGTGATACCTAGATCCTATGTCATAAGAAGATCATGACCAAACATACAAATACATTGAGCTCTAACGTGACCATCATAAGGATGAATAAATAAGGAAGTAAAAAAACTATCAACAAGACAAGCTAATAGCAAATACAGTAAATGTACGACTAGAACCTATGAAAGTTAGAAAGGAACCACAAAGTTTACTAGAAACCAAAGCTTGCTGTCATCCCATTCTACCGATAGGTATAACTATGTAATAAAGTAACCCAACAGGTGCTTCACCTGTAAGTCCCTAATTATAAATCAATATTAAAGGATGCAATGCAAATGGGTGATTGAAAAGTAAATACATGCCATCATGCTCCCTCTATGGGGTATTCTCAAACCAAGAAAGACCCACGAAGGACTTGAATAATATACCACTACTCCCCCGTATACCCCTATCATGAGCTGTGTGTCATGCATTAAACATAGTGACCATGATTAACAGAGCCCGTGGAGGGACTCAAACCTACATGCTAAATCTCATAAAAAAGCCCACCAATATTATAGTCATTAGTCAAGAAAGCCAAAACTCGGGCCGAACCCATATATCATAACTCAGTGGAAAGTAAATCATGTAGGTAAAACCCAATCTCGGTAAGACCCAACTATCTCTAGTAGGAAATATCTAGAACATCACAGTGATAGAGAGAAAATAGCCTTAAATGGTGGTGCGAGAAAATATCTCTGTACCGCTCATGAGCACAGTCGTGGAAGATATAAGTATATGACAATTAGTTTCTAGTTATAACTCTGTCAAAATCAAGTTTCCTTTTAAAACATTTAGTGCATTCTTACTACATAAAATCAATCAAATCGGCTAAGATGGACTAAGGCTACTAACTGGAATCCATAGGATGGTTGTGCAACCCTAGTCACAAGGTAGATCCTCTCATAGCCCAACTGTGTTTCTGAGCCACGAGAAATCTCACCAAAAATGCCATAATTTCTCAAATGGTGCCCCATTAAGGGCCAGGTAAATACGCATACAAGGGAAGACATGGAGCTATCATAGATCAATACAACACAACTCACTCCTATGCTCGCACCGGGCTAGAGAATGATATCATCACACTGGGCTGCCAACTACCTAGCAAAGCCATATTCGACTAGGAACAATGTCATGTCATGAGGCCATTACCTATCCAGCATAGCCGTATCCGGCTATCTCTGGCTCAAAGGAGCCATTCATGCTTTAATCACACAAAACATCTCTGTTAGAACACAAAATAATTAGCCTACTTAGATCGGCTCTAAATCCACCAGCCTAAATCAGGGGATAACTACTAAGCTCTAATTACTAGTATAAGCTCCTCCCAAACCTCACTAAGTTCTAGAGCCAATGAATAACAATATGAAACAAAGGTGTTACTCCTCCCACAACCACACTATATTCCAGAGTTCACGTTGAACACGTGGGTAGGGAAATCTAGCCTAAGGATAAATAGTTAAGCTACAAGCTAGCTAAGTAGGCCATAAGCATAACGATTAAGCATGTACGAGCCAGACTAGTAATCCCAACCCTTGTCTGGTGCTTTCCTATGCATATACTACACTAATACCCAGTCTAAAGAAAGTAGATTGTAGCCTACTCGGATTCCGACAATGACCTTTATAAGTGATCCCAAATATTTAAAAATCACGTATAAATATAATAATCGCGCAAGGCTAGCAAAAACGTAACCCACATATCAAGATGAGTAAAGAAATACCAATATTTTTATAGAAATAATGTGTTCAAAACCCAAACTAAAATAGGGTCTATAAACCATAATAGCTCAGAAAAAAATATTTATACCAAAACATAGAGAACAACTCATAAATATAGGGATCAAATTAACGATAGGAATTGAAGCTATAGATATGAAAACTTTATTTAATAAAGAAAACGAAGAATTACCATATAAAAATGATTGTAGAATTAACAAAACGAGTTTCTATGGATCAAAAACTCAACAACATAGTTCAAAAGATAAAATATGAGCTCTTGAGGAAAGAAACGCTGGGAATGGGAATATTGTGAAAAATGATAGAAATTTGGTGAGAAAGATTTATATAGGAAAACTATCTACTAGGCGATTTATTGGTCTTTTTACCGATAAATCTATCCATGCGGCCTAAAACTTAAAAAAATTTGAAAAAAAACACACGGAATGAAAATAGAGTTCTATTTTGAAAATCCGTATGTCGAATCTTCATGTAATGGATAACTCAATTGAAGTGAAAAAAAGGTTATCCTGGATTGCATAAGCTGATTACACCCCAAAAAAGTCATAATTAAAAAGGATCGAACAATAAAACTTCCAGGGATCCAACATATTGATCCCAACAAATGATGAGTGACTTAGGGAAGTCACAGGAATGCTCTATGTACGAAAGAATTGCAAGAATGCAAAAATGATCTACAGGGTCATCACATATGATTAGTACTAATTTTTGTAGATCTACCTTTACTATTTCATTTATACTATACTAATGGAGTGTTTTCTTTATTTGTTGGTTCATTTTCTCATGTTTCTAATTACACTGGTAATCTTCACAATTTCCTTTAGGACATCATAATATCCTCTACTATGAGTACAAATGAGTAATTTGAAATAAAACATGATATACATCCGTTGATTTGGTGTGAACAATTGATGCAAATATACATATCCATGTAGAATAAAAAAAGTATCCTTTGAATTTAGAGTCATGAAAGTTTCTTTCTTTTTTCTTCTAATTTCATGAATTTAGTAGGCATTTGTATATATTTAGTTGAAAGTTGAAAGTTATCATTTTATAGATTCATAGATCAGTAGATGATAGACTATAAAGGCATCTACATTGATATTTTAATGCATTGTATTATGGGAAAAGAAGGAAGTGAAGGGAAATGAGAAGGAGAATATTATGCTACAGCTCAGGGTAGTTGCAAAGAAAAACAAACTTATTTAAACATTCCCAATAACACCTTAATTACATGTTTGATCTATTTTTTAAAATATACCCAACATCATTTTAAGTTTCCTTTTCCTCTTTTATTGTTATTTGTCAAGATCCAAAATTGGGGCCTAATTGCATCGACTATAACCCTCTAGTTGGCAAGCCAACCCAAAAGACAACATAAATAAAAAGGGAAAAGATAATTGAAAGGAGACAAAACCCAATAACATATATTAGTGTACAGATAAAAAATAACAATGAGGCTGTAAGAAAATAGGAAAGACAAAATATACAACGGAAATCAGTCCCAAGACATAGTGTTAGTAGCATAAGAGCATTGAAAGTACATGAATAGCCTTACACTAGTGTAATTGTTCAAAACTATACAAAATAAGGACAATAAATAATAGGAAAAGGGATAAACCTATAAACTACATGAGCTCACTGTAGATTCAAAACAACAACAACAATGAAGGAGACAAACCAACAGAGATAACTCTACTAAGAGCTAAATCATAAAAAAGATATAGAAGTTTAAAATGAGTACAAAAATATGGAGTACACATTAGTAATTATAGGTGACCGAGTTAGAATGAAATAAATACTATAGATAACAAGTTAGAACACACCTATCCAAAAAGAAGAGTCTATCAATCTAAGACAACGCATTAATGGAAGAGAAATAGTAATAATAATGGTACATACAATATAAAAGCAATTAAGAGAGAGAAATATAGTATAGTGAAACATGGGATGATGCAATATAATATATGCCCAACGTACCAAAAGAGAAATCAAAAAACCGAGTTAGAGCTACTCTCCATAAGTCGTTCGGTGCTACATCGAGCTCCCATCATATATTGAAATGTATATAGAACCTAGGCTAGGAACCACAACAAGCTCCCCCTAATATACAGAAATGTAAATAAAACCTAGTCATGCACCATATCGAGGTCGCCTTATATATATCGAAAATAGTTAGAAATGGACCACAAAAGACTTAGGTCCAAATTTAAGTTAAAATAGTACAATTGGAAAACAAATATCAGTGATAGAGTAATCCTTTTTCCTCAAAAATCTCGTACCAGTTATAAAAATAATAAAATTTCTCCCAAAAATACGAAACCAATGACAAAGTGGTACACTTTCCTCTAGGGACCAAAAATCAGTCAAAAAAGAGGTACATTTTTGTAAGACCAAAAATTAAGAGTTTTGCTTCAAACTGTACCTCGATACCTGAATATGTGTGTATCAATGAGGATGATCAGATAGAAGTACATACATACATACATACATAT
>JBDJHY010177132.1:0-12183 GCA_039654485.1 Withania somnifera
ACTATTAAATCATTAATTGTAATTGACATTTTTCTACCACTATTCTACAGTAGTCCCCTCCTCCCCCGGAGTTAATGTGTGTGTTTACACCACTCGACCTATCTTGAGGTGCTTCTGGGGTTCTCTTCTCCGGGGTCGGTGTAATTCGTAGCCGAGGTGGGAGGTCGTACTTTTAGAGAGTTAGTTCATGACTGAAATTGTAGGTCAGAAGTTGTCTTTCAGCTGACCTGGTTCGAGGTTGAGGTGGTTTTCTTGGAGTTGTCTCCTTGGCCGACGTGGCTTGAGGCCGAAGTTGCCTATGGTGCCGCCTTTTTAGTCGATCTGACTTAAGGCCGAGGTGATTTATGGTGCCGCCTTCTTAGCCGATTTGGCTTAAGGCCGAAGTGGCCTTTTCTGAAGCCGTCCTTTTGGTTGTCCTTGGCCGAGGCCGAAATGGCTATTGTCTCGGACATTGACCGCTCCCTTTTTGAAAAAGGTAAAGCGGGGCCTTTTACCTTGTTTCTCGCTCTTTCCCTTTCCACGTGTCATGATCCCCTTAATTTACTGCCAGATGTCACATTCCCTCTGGGTGAATTTTCCCTTTCTGCAACATCTTTCTTGGGAATAGGCGATATTTACTGTAGAGGGCCTTTTCACCTTCTAAAAGTAATGATTACGACTCTTGGGATTTTCAGAAATTTTCAATAACCCCCAATCCCCATACATTTAATACTTTTTAGGTATTTCCTTCCTTATTACCTTCGTTTCTACGCTTTCTCTCTTTTTACTCTTTGCCATTAGAGCTTTTCCTTACTTTTGCATTTTTTTCCCTCTCCTTTCTATTACTTTATATCAGTAAGTATGTCTAACTGTGATTCTTCTTATTCTAGTTCTTCTTCATCTTCCCTCTCTCCTTCCAGGTCCTATCAGGCAGGTGTACCAGGTGGGAAATGGTACACCTTCTGTGCAAACCTTGATCACTCCTGGCTTAGCCTTTGGGGGCCAGGATTTTGAGGTCACCAATATACGTAACTCTTTAACCTTAGGTTTCTTACTGCCTTTTCTTAGAAGACACCATCTTCCCCCCGACTTTGAGTTTGTCCTGCCTCGTCCTGGTGACCCGGCTTGCTCTCCCCCTATGGGTTTTGCACTATGTACCACGAGTACATCGTCGCTGGTTTGAGGTTCCCCATTTTCTCCTTTTTGTGTAGTATTTTTGGGGAGTTATAGTCTAAATTTGGGCCAATTAACCCCGAATTCTATGATTGTGGGTTTCACCCTGGCTTGTTCTTAAATCGGGGTCGAACCCCACATTAACTTTTTTAAATGTTTTTTCATCATGAAATCCTCCAGCCATTCTTCGGGGTGGTATTTTTTCAGCCCCATTCGTATTTTAAAATCCTCCTTCTTTCTAAGGTTTCTGACTAGAAGGATAAGTTTTTCTTCTTTAGGATCGAGTTTTACTTCCCCCATTCCTGGTCCTGGGGGGTGAAAAAGAATATTGTTAGGGGAGGGGTTGACCCCTCAATCTTTGAACTGATAAACGGGGTTCCTCCTCATCGTTGTCAATTTACTGATGTGAATCTACACCGGGCTGGCATTAGTGCCTATAACCCTGGTGCTAAGGCCTCCGAGGTGGTCTCAGAGGGAAGCTCAAGTTAGATAGTTGGTGTGGTTGTGTTCCTCTTAGTTCGCGCACTTGGTTCGCGCACATGTCTCTAACTTGGTTTTCTATTTTCAGTGGTACACATTGAATTGGCACCCCAGGTGGAGAGGGAGTCCAACCCTTCCCCTCTTTCTATGAGGGAGGCCAGGTCTCCGGTCCAGGATTCCACTCCTCGGGTTGACCCTGTGGTCGACCTGGTCGAGAAAGAGGAGGGGAGACGGGTTGAGAGCCCGGCTCTGGAGCCCAAAGCAAAGAGACGTTGTACTACTGCTCCTGGAGAGGGATATTTCATTAGGCGGCCTGAGCGAGGTGAATAATAGCTTGTGCTTCTTCTTTTCTGCTTTTTCCTTTTTCCCAGGCTAACTCTTCCTCTCTCAGGTTCTTGTTATGGCGGTCAACGCCCTCTCTCAGAAAGTGCATGGTGCTACTAAGGAGTACCGCCGTGAAAAGCAGCTTCAAAAAGAAATAGAGGGTCACGTAAAGTCTCTCAAGGAGGAGAAGGAGAGTGCTCTGGCGAGGGTAAGGCCGGCGAAAGGTCGCGAGCTTCCGAAGTGGAGCTCGGTCATTTGAAGATCACTTTCTTGGACAGGCAGAGGGAGTTTGCCGAGGTGCTGTTTGAGAAGATCACCAAGAAGACAACTTTCACCGACTAAGTTCTACCACGAGCAAGGCCCTAGTGATTTCTACGAGGGCGGTAGCGCTGGACGATATGGCCTGAGCTCATCCAAATATCAACGTCCGGACTAGACAGTTCGGCTATGATGGTGAGGCAGTATCTATAGTGATCGAGGACCTGATCAAGGCTATTTTGGCGTGCCCTCAACTGCCCCTGCTCCAATATATAGCTCAGCATGGCTCTCCCATTACTGTGGAGGAATTACGGGATTACCAGGAAGACGTCGATCTAGATATCTTGACTTTTCTCTGCTGTGGAGCTAGTTCCCAGGCTGGACCCTACTCCGACATCCCTGTGAGTTTAGAACTTGTCGAGCTGATTGAGCCGATCTTAGCGGTACCTCCTAGTAGTGATAATATATAGCCTTCTAGGATTTTGTACTTTTTTATTTCTTTTAAGTTTGTAAATATTCCAGGCCTCCAAGCTTTTATTAATAAAAATAATGCTTTGCTATTTTCCGACTTGCTCTGATTATTTGTTTATCATGTTTCTCAGAGACTCATTCTCTACACCCTTGATCAAATAGAGAGGGAGAATTTTTCCCTTAAACTACTTCTCCAGAAGAGGGACAGAGAGTTGCAGCTCAAGAACGAGTTCATCTGGTACTTTCAGACTCGACTCTCCCAGAATGTCGAGTTTTGAGGCTTGGTACAGAAGATGAGGGAGTGTAGGGATGAGAGGGACTACCTATGGGGGGAGAATGAAGCGTTAGAGAAAAGGGTGAGCGTCTTCTGATGTCCGAACTTTATTGGCCAATACAGAGAGGTCAGTAGTATTTTGGAAAGGCCGGACAGCCGAGCTGAAAACCCAGGTGCCTGAAGTCGAAGCTAGGGTGACTGACCTTCAGAGGCAAGTGACCGAGCTCTAGGCCCAGGTGACCGAGTGCCAGCTGGACTTTTGCCACCGCGAGGCTGGGCTACATCGTCTCCGGGATTAGGTTCGGGAGTACGAGAGGATCGTATTCTAGGAAGGTGGGCTCCTTTCCTTGGGAGATATGGAGGAACGGGTCGCTAAGTTGACCGCTATGCTAGCCAATCTGGAAGGGGAGACATCTTTCACCTTCAGGCAAAATAAGGCCATTTTGGATAATATCCTGGCTATGTACTGAGATATAAAGAAAAGTCCCCAGTATTTCCTAAGGGATATTCGGGCTAGTACAAGCCAAACGACACCTTCCCCCGGAGTTCTTGTGCGGGGAAGGAGCTGAGGTAGGACTGCACCTTGGCGTAGGCGTTAGGATAGCTGATTTATATCAATAATCCTGTATAGATTTTTTCTCCCTTTCGAGGGGTTGTATATTTCACATTTGTATAAATAAAATCATTTTGTTCTTTCTTTGTTGTTTCTTATCTATATTCCTGTATATGCCAAACTCTTAAGTGCGAGATGACTTAGGTTCAACATTTGTAATATTGACAATGCCTTCATATAACTAAGGAGTTCTAAAAAAGTAAATTAATTTTAAGAAGTCACATACCTCGGATCCTGGCTTTGTTCTTTACTGCCCTATTTTAAATGTTAGACCAAGGATGGTTCACAAAATTGTCCTCTTATATTTTGATTGATGACTAAATCATTAAGTGATAGATTTGATGTTGTTGAAGCACTTACAAACTGGTGAATATGTTCATGAAACATTTCATAAGAAAGCATATCAATTCGGGGAATCAAGGACTTATTTTGGACCTATCTGAGTACTCAAATTGCAGTAATTGTAAAGAAATAGTAGAGAGTTAGTCGACCAATATTGAATTTTGGTCGACCAATAGAAACCACTTTGGTCGACCAAAAGGAACCACTTTGGTCAACCAATTCAAGATTTTAGTCGACCAAAATGAGTTCCATTAGGGTACTGGAAAAGGTGTTGGTCAACCAATATGGCACATTAGTCGACCAATCTGAAGCAAATTGAGTTTGTGATTTTCTCTAACATTTTCCCTAATCTACAACACATGAGGACTGATTTGGCACTTCAAGTTGAAAATTTTAGTGACATTTTAGTCGACCAAAAGGTATCTCAAGTTGGCTACTGAAAAGTGAGTTAGTCTACCAACATGCAGGAACTGGTCAACCAAAATCCAGAAGTTAGTCGACCAAAATCAAAGATTGGTTGACCAAGATTGTGTCAGAAGCATTAAATTCAGCAGTTGATGTATCATAACGGCTAGAATTAAATGTCCAACGGCTACATTGATTGAGATAGGTATAAATACATCAAAAATATAAAGGATTATGATCAAGAGAACACAAGCAAATACTCTAATCCATCATTCTCTGAAAATCAAAGTTCACATCTCTCTCTTGATAAAAAGTACAAAGTTCTTGAAATCATATTCATATCATTTGATTCCTTTGTACTCTTGTGCTTAAATCTTATATTCTTGAGTTGTATTAGTTCATTGAAAGTTGTAAAAGAGTTGAGAAACATTGTATAGTTTCTAACTCTAAAGTAGAAAGGTTGTTCTTGAGACAAAATTCAAAAAAGTGTAAAAGTTCTCACTTGGCTTTGAAAGTGATTGTATTTGTTGTTGTTGTTAGTAAAAAGCCTAAGGTTGAAAAACTTAGGTAGTGGATGTAGGAAAGAGTTGGTCGAACCACTATAAATCCCTTGTGTTCATTATTGCATTTTTCCTTTACCTTCCACATTTCCACAAAAAGTTTAAAAATACCACACCCACTATTCAACCCCTCTTCTAGTATATAATCTGCTCTACAGAAGCAACTACTCGGATAAAGTTATGGTAGGGTTAAAACGGTCAAGTCATGTGAGAAAGGACCATGTGGTGCCAATGATTCCGATTCAGATGAGGAGGCTAAGTATCTCTAAAAATCAGGGGGGTTCCAATAGGAAACCCAAGGTTGGAACTTTAATGTGAGTACTATAATACACAAGAGCCCAGTGAGGCAAAGAATAGGGCATTTAGATAGAAAGAGAAGTGTTCAACAAAAATTAAAGTGGAGTTTATGTGCCTCTAGGACAGCGCAATCAAGAAACAAACAATTCCAAAATCGAGGCCATATTGGGAAAGGTGTTGAATAAAGTGGAAACATACAATGAGAGCCTTTACGCAATCAATACTAAGGTTTCAAACATTGATCAAAGGGTTGAGTCTCATTCTTCTTCGATAAGGCACTTGGAATTTCAAATGGGGCAGTAGTCTGCTTCACTTAGCCAGCGTAAAGCAAGAACACTACCCAATGACACTGTGCAAAGTCCCAACAAGCACAAGGTTTAATGACCTAAGGTAAACCATTGTGCCGCGATGTTAAATCAAGCGCTATTAGGAGGCAACCCAAAATTTCTATCCCTTATCCGTTTATGTTGTTTTGTTTTTTCTTTTGGTAATTTGTTAGGACCTTTTAATTGTTAGAAAGTTTATTTTATGATCATGCATGCCAATGCGAGTTTCATTTCTTAAAATAGGAAGTTGTAAGAAACAATGCATGTTTAGAAGGAATCCTAGGCATTTCTCCTAGAAGCAGACGAGACGCCTAGAGGCTCTGCCCACTCGTAACCTTACTAGATAGTTCATTGGCCCTCATATGGGACACCAGACGAATCCTCTGTCCACAAACGGTTCTCTTGGATTACCTTCTGATGGCCTTAACTTAAAGTCAGTGGGTCAGGCCTCTCAAGAGACCCAACCCGACCCACCTCAAATTGTGCATAAAAAGGGGGAAACCGATTGATTCTCCCCCTTCCCCCCCCCCCAAATTTCTCAATTAAAAGTACCCATTACCACACGATCTCTCTTCCATAAACACAGTTGCATCTTTCCAACTTCCATACCCAATTGCATAACTATAAATAGGGTTGGTTTTCATGAGTTTTCCCCCATAATTTTTAGTAACTCATACAATCCTAAGGCTGCTTTAATTTCAAGTTTTATTTAAGTGTTTCAAGTTTTAGATCGTTCCTTCATTAGCTTGTAAGTATGCTAAACTTATACGTTTATTGATTTTGAGCTTGGGTAGTTCAATTTGGGTACCCATTTTAGTATTATGTAATTTAGGTGTTGCACCCATGTATTTTATCACTATTGCTCAAGTGGGTCAAGAATGAGGTTTTTTGTGTTTTTAGTATGATTTTGAATCAATAGCATGTGGGTTTTGGTGGTTAAAATGTTATGTTAAAATTATCGGATCAGGTTTTTATCGAAATTATAATAACAGCAGTTGGGTTCATATCGGGCGGCTCTTCAGGCATTTCGTCTCTTAGGAGACCGTTCACCTAGTTAAACCGCCTAATTGAAACCCCAATGTTTTAATCCCTCTCATGAACCACCAAGACAGATGGAGCAGGAGACGAACTGTCTTTTGACAGATGGTTCGTCTATTGCTTTGCCCCAAAAAGATGGTAGACCAGGCGAGACGCCTCTCTGTAGATGGCTCGCCTAGTCCTCTCGCCTAAAAACACTCTATTACATCTGTTTGAGCAATTCCGCTGTATGATTACTAGAATTTATCATATATCCAGTACCTATGTCCCCAAAACTACCACAGCATCGAGGGCCGGCCAATGTGACGGTAACACTCGAGGGTTGATTGATGAAGAATCAAGATCGGAACAACCTTTGATACACCATCAGACCCGACTATCTTCCACTCAAACTAAACCAACACAGGTTATGACTTCCTCGTCTGACAAGGAATCAGGTAGTGGGTCACAAAGTGTATCCGTGTCTACCAGCAGCAGTAGTAACAGTACCCAGCACCCACCAAGGCACCAGTTAATCCTTTGCAGGGGGAGATGTGCCAAGTAATAAAGAGCAAGAATCCTGAGTTAAGAGATGACTCCAGATGTGCAGTACCCAGGTCAGTCAAAATTTTTGGCTAGGGGTTATCCGCAAATGCAAAAGGGCAGTATCGGAGAAGTATCACTAAAGAGGTACAGATAATCACTGACCATTTCCCCGAGTACCCAGAGATTGAGCGTGTCTTCATGGAGTACAAGTTGGTGTGGATAAAAAAACCACCCATCAAATACTATCCCACAATAGATCGCCAATTTTTCACTAATAAGGCCATACTGCAGCAGCTAGCTCCAAAGGGTCAGAAAGTTTCAGATTTTGGGGTTCTTGACACAATACATGTTCAGAGGGTACCAGTCAATCTGTCATATGAGACAATCAAGAGATTCTTATTTGGCCCTAATTATATAGCACTTTCCCTCCATCCGCAGTATGTGTACAGGTACGCCAATAGACAGAATCAGAGGCCTCGGTTTGCTAAGGTCCTAACTGACACTGACCCTACATGGTTACATGACTCTCGCCTTCCAATCCAAATGGGGTCCTTAAGCTTCATTGCAAAATTTTGGTGGGCTATGGCTTGTATGTGAGTCAAATCAACCCAATCTGACAAATTGACTATAGAGGATGTTGTATTAGTTGCCTTCCTGGTCTCCGAGTATAAGCTAAATTTTGGTCGCCTGATAGCTAATGAGATCTGGATGCGCGATACATGCTAAGGTACTGCTTATTCTTACCCGCATCTTATTTTGGCACTCTGTGAGCTGGACAAGGAACCGATTCTACCAGGCATCGATATCAGTACCAATGCACTGAAGACATATGACTTAGAGAGGTCAAAGGATCTCTCTAAACTTGAGGTGAAAAAGCCTAAAGATGCCACTACATCAGAAGACGGGACTAAGTCTGAGGGTCCAGTAGACACTGACAGAGGCTGTCGCTAATCCATCTGCTAACCTCGATTCTAGCACCTCTATGCCTCAAGGACCGCCTACTAGCCATGCCGTCAATCGACCTCCGCCATCCATGTTCGAATTCACACCGGCCAACTTTTCATGATTGGTCAGAATGGTTAAGAGGAATGAAACATAGCTGGAAGTTTTTTCATTCGAAGTCAAGAAGCTAATTGATCAAAAGATAAAGACGACTTGGAGTTGTATGATACTATGTAGGCTCTAATTGATAGTATGGAGGACCGTATGAATGAGCTCCTCCAATTCATGAGCCTGATAGAATAGGCAAGACTTCAGATTGAGTTGGAGCGGCTTCAAGACAGTGTGAATGCACTACAGCAGGGCCATCATCCTTTCGATACTGCGCCAGTAGATCTGGTTGAGTCAGATGATGAGGACCGAATTCTTAGTTTGGCCGAAATACAATCTAAGGGAAAGGTCATTATGGCAGGAGGTGATGATGAGGAAGAGGCTGGAAAGAAGAAAAATAAGAAGAAGAAGAAGAAGAAGATAAAGCAGGGTAGCCTCCATGAGGATGAAGAATTGGAGGAGGCGTTGCACGTCTCTAAGGAGAGATTTGTGCTTGACGAGAACAGGAGACTGGCATAGATGATAGGTGCATCTGCTAGTCCTACGCCAGCTGAGATCGAGCACCCCAGCAGGGCATCTCCAACTGCTGCAGAACCACATGATGTTACTCCAGGAAATATAGTGTGAATGTTGAAGTGATGGTACACTCTCTCTTTTTGTACTCGCATTAGTATTTATTGTGCATTTGGGACAATGTAACATTTTTGTGTGTGGGGAGGGTGTATCTATTTTTTGTTTGATCATTTTGATTTTGTCCGAGGGTTTTTGTTGCCAGATTCTTTCCCTCGAGCATACTATTTTGTAGAACTGGTATGTTTAGGTTTTTTTTTATGTATAGTTTTTTTTACTTGGGGTGTACTTTTGTTAGCAATGAAACACCATTGTATATAAGCAGTTTCATTATTCAGTCATTTTACTTGGTTCATATAAGTGTGGCGTGTATTTGATCTTACTATTATAGTACATGAAGGTTGTTGTATATGATTGTAATTATATCTCTCAATGAATTCTGTGCAACGAATTTGAATTGAGAAAAGTATATACTTGCAAGTGGGGGAGAGCATTTTTGTATAATCTGTTGTGTATATAATATCTAGAACTTGCCTTGCTCATATTGTAGCATAGTTGAAAGTAAATAACATGAAAATGATCCTAGGTTTTCCTTGATAAGTTACTTAAGCCTTAAATGAGTCACCAAATAATCACTGAATTACCAAGTTGAACCCTCACATCTAGTAGAACTAAACTGTTTAAGTGCCCTTGTATAAAGAAAAGTGAAAGGAGAAGGTGTGTGTAAGGCCCTGATTCCCTATTGAATAATTTGAACCTAGATGTGAGCATTGTAACAGAAGTGTGGGGTGGCTAGGTAGCAAACACCACAAACAATATGTGGCAATCGGTCGAACTTGGCCCTGATTCAGTAGTGAGTAATGTGTCTTTAACGTGAGTAAAACTCTAGGTTGAGGGTGGCTATCATAAACCTGTCCTGTACAAAAGAAAGGTATTTAGCAGTTCAATAAAAAAAAAGAGTTCAGTTGTTCAAAAGAAAAGGGGGGGACTCAAGGGCAAAAGATAGTGAAAAGAAGGTGGTAAGAGGAACATGCTTGGGAAAGAGGGTAGTGGAACAAGTTGAGTCAGTCACTAAGTTCCCAAATCAATCTCTACCATCACTCAATCGACATTATAAGACGAGCGAAGTCCTGTGTGATTCATGTCATTTTACCAAACACAATGTTGTAATTGATAAAGGCAAGCCTATGGATGTTGTGTATGCAATTTGATTTCTTTCTGAGTGTGAGAGGCTATCTTCCCAGTCCCCATATTCTATAAAAATTTCATAATTTCGTTATGTATGGGACTTCTTTATTGTATGGGAAAGTTGATTCTTGAGTCAATGTGAATGAGTTAATGCAGTAGGTTAGGAGATATGGTATTTTAATGTGCCACTCAGGGTGAATCAGTGTGTGAGTAAGTACACTGAGGCAATTTGATATGAAACCTAATGATGCCTATGATAAGATGAAGTGTACACAAGGGTTGTTTTTTAAGTGTTTGTTGGGTACTGGTTATGTCCTGTTATTGCTCGAGGACAAGCAGCTGTTTTAGGTTGAGGGTGTTGATATAACGGCATTTTACGTCACACCGTGCACTTAAAACCCCTAAATGGGAGAGTGTTCTTGAGAAATAACAGCTTGTTTTAATGCATTTGTCAAGTATTTGCATGGTTAAGGCAATGAGTGAGAGGATGTAGCACCTATACGAAAAAAGGACATTTTTAGCAAATACAGTAGGCTAAACGGCCCCACAAACTAATAGTCTGAGGACAGACGGTTCGTTCAATGGTGTGTCGCCCATTCAAAAGTTCACTGGATAAGAAGCAAAGGATGAGCATTCCAGTTGATGTTTCGTCTACTTGGAGATGGTTCGCCTACTTTGGAACCGCCTATTCAAAATTTTATTGGATAAGAGATCAGGGTTAGATGGCTCATCAGACGGTTCGCCTACTGGGAGACGGTTCGCCCAAGTTGGTTTCGCCTAATCAAAAGTCCATTGGATAAGAGGGGGTGACAAACGGAAGAACAGACGGTTCCGTCTGTCACCAGACGGTCAGTCTGATTGGCTGCCCGAACTGACGAAGGCCCAGTCCAAGTTGCTGATTATTTTACTTATTCCCACACTCTATAAATAGGATACATAGTTTAATTTTTAGGGAGTTCTGAACAATTACTCTTTACGTATTATTTTGAGCCTTGAGAACTAGGTTTTAACACCCTATATTCATTGAAGAACACAGGTATTGAGATTCTTGGGTTACCTTCTATAATCAACTGCTCTTTAAGTTTGTGGTATGTTATTTTATATCTTCTACATTCAGTATTGTGACATATTGAGCTTTAAGGGTTAATCCCCAACCTTAGGGTTGTGGGATCCATATGTTAAATTATACTAGGGTTGTAATCTGCATGGACTGCGTGTCTATTGTATCATATGCACATAATTCCCATTTATTGACTCCATCTTAACTAGTCCTAACCCGGTAGATTAAAACTATGAGTTGAGATTATGCTAACAAATTCAGGGCATTAACCGCCATCTAGTGGTTGTTGTTGTAACTAGAGTAACCATCTTGAGTTATTACAACACATGTAAAACACTCATTCACAGCCCTAACCCAGTGTAAAAGAGGTTTACTTAGGATAAAGGTTGAAAAACACTTAAGTAAATAACTTTGCATGTAAACGTAACTCTGCGTTAGGAAGGATTATGCAGCCGTGAATAGATAACAATCCGAAGAATGGTTGAACCCTGGTGAACACAAACCAAGTTTAATTATACGCTTGAATAAGTTAACAATCATTAACATGATATAATTAAGAGTTGTAAACACACCAATCCCCCTTCTCTTTTTATTCTCTTGTTTATTACTAGAAATGAGCTTCAACTATTGGTTTCTATTGCTGGATGTATATCCGTCACCTATTCCTTATGGAATCGACCTCAATCTTGGTTGGGTTCTATATTTGACAACTGACCGCTTATGCTTCGAAAGGAAGTGTAGTTTGTATGTTTTCAATGACTCAGCCAAGAGTGGACCCAAGGAAGATATCCCATATACTTCCCCAACCTCCCCCAGTATACCCCTCCCCCGGTCACGCAACATACCCCAGGCATGGCGACCCAAGTTGAAAGGTCCGTGGAGGGATCCAATCCCACGTACAAAATTTCTATAAAAAGGCATCCAGTACCGAAATCCTCAGGGATAAGAGGCCAAAAACTCGGGCTCAACCCGTATAACATATCTCAATAAAAAGTCAAGTGCAGCCATACTAGCCTAAATTTTCTGTCCCAAAAGATCCAACTGCCGCCCTGTAGGCAAGCCCAAAAATCACAGTGAATACGAGAAAATAGTCTCAGATAGTGTAGTAAAATAGCTCCATACTGCTCATAAGCACAGTCGTGGAAGATATCAGTATACATGAAACCAGTTTCCAGTTATTATCCTGTCAAAATCAAGTTATCATGTAAATGTTCAATGCATGCTCACAATGCAAATAAAGGCTAAAATTG
>JBDJHY010177143.1:2167-12183 GCA_039654485.1 Withania somnifera
GATTTTCCAACCTTTATATATGATCAACTACTTGATATTCTGCATCTTTTCTATCATGAATCTCCAAACCGAACTCTTGGAGTAGAAATATTCATCTTTCTCATCTTTCTTATTAAATAAATATTTAATTGTTGTATTTTATGTATGCACTATCATCTGGCTATTCTCCAAGTACTATCTAAACTTATAAAAAGGTTAGACTAAAGTTAGAATCTTTTTTCTATCATGATGTAGTTTTCTTAGGTATTATCAACAGATTTGTTGGCATAGTATATCGAATGAAAAAAAAAATATTTTCTCTGCCGCAATACTTTACCAACAGCTGAATCTCTAACAACACACATGAGATCAAATGGGAGCTCTAATTCAGGTGCAAAAAGAATAGGAACTTCAATCAGCTTTTTCTTCAACTCTTTAAAATCCTTGAAGTAGTTATCCCCAAACTTAAATTTGACCTCATTATCTAGAAATCTTCATATAGGCCTGGATATAGTTATAAAATGTCTAATAAACCTTTGGAAGAATCCATCATGCCCAAGAAAACTACATACACCCCTCACAGAGATTGGAGAAGGAAGCTTCTCAATGTATTCCTTTTCTCTATCAATTCAAAAGCATGATCTGACACTTTATGGCCAAGAATAATTCCTTAGTTCACTAAAAAGTGATAGTTCTCAAAATTTAAAACAAAATTTGTCTCTTTTCATCTAGCCAAGATTCTATCCAAATGTTTCAAACAAGTAACAAAGGAGCCACCAAACATACAAAAGTTATCCACGAAAACTTCTACAAAGTCTTTCACCATATCATAGAAAATAGCTATCATACATCTTTGAAATATGGTAGGTTCATTTTAAATCCCAAATGGCATACTCTTAACAGAATAAGTACTCTAGGTTACGTGAAAGTTGTATTTTATTGGACTTCTGGTTCTATGATATCTTATTATAGCTAGAGTACCCATTAACAAAGTAAAATTACTCTTGGCCTGCAAGCTTGGCTACAATCTGATCAATAAAGTGGATAGGATAATTTCCTTTCTTATGGCTTAATTACAATTATGATAATCTACACAATCTATCACCCAGTCACAAGGCGAGTAGTAATGCCCTTCTTTTTAGAGACACGTTGAATCAGGCTGACCCACTTGCTAGCTGAAACTGGGTATACAATACTAGCATCTAACCACTTGATCACCTCTATAGGAACTACCTCCTTCATGGGTGTATTTAATCTCTATTGTTGTTGCATACTCTGTCTATACCCTTATGTTTATGCAAAAAGCTGGACTAATGCCCTGTATGTTGGAAATTTTCCAACCAATAACCTTGTTTCTTTACTTGAGTATTGCCAGAGCTACACAAATTTGAACATTTGATCAATTAGTTAAGAAAATAATAGGCATGAATCATTGTTCCCCAAAAAATGTATACTTCATATATGAGGGAAAAGAATGTCCATACAAACTTTCTATGGTGGACATGTACACACATAATATCAAGGACTTGGTTCATATCCTATTCTTCTTAATACCCATATAAATCATACCATTGTAGATATTACTAAAGTCATTCTCTAGACACAATGGATCTAGGCTCATCATCAACATTAATAACACTAATGAAAGATGGTTCTTTATATATTCCAGGCAACTTCATTTCCTTTTACACATCAAAAACTTTAAATCTTTTATGTGCCTTCATGGTTAGCTTCCTTGTATGCCAAATAAACAAAAGAATGTTTAGTAGCTAAAATTAAACACCTAAAATAAATGGGACCTCTAGATCTGGATCAAAGTAAAATATCAAATATTCACTGGGAATATAAGAGATCCCACTTGGACTAACACATCCTCCACAATTCCATTAGTCCTATCCATAGAAGGGTCTCCACGATGCAATATCATAGTGGTCGGTCTTGGACTACCTAGCCCCATATTCTTGAACAAAAAGTGGGAATCAAATTATTTTTCCCCAAAATCATAAAAACCCTAAGAATTAAGAGGTTACTAAATAGTTAATAGTGAATCTCCCTGGATCCTTAATCTTAGTTGGTAACTAATTTTTAATTATAGAAATACACTCCTCAGTAATTACCACTGTTTTATACTTATTTAATTTTATTTTATTTTCCATAATATCTTTAACGTACTCAGCATACTTAGGAATCATCTAGAAAACATCAATAAGAAGTAGATTAATATGAACTTGATTTAATAGATCAATAAATTTCTTGATGCAATCTTTCTTTTATTGATTTTTCAACTTTAGGGGAAAGGGGCTGAGTGTCTAGCAACATACCGTTTGTCAGCCTATAAACCCTTTGAAGGCTCCATTTTGTCATTGTTTTCATCTACAACCTCTGGCATTGGCTCAAACTTTTATAACTATCTACCATTTTAGGTGAAACTGCATTCATCTGGTTAGGATTTGGATCAATGTCACCGGGCAAACCTCTTTAATGTCTCATGTTCTATGCATTAGCTAATTGACCCATCGGTTTTCCAAGTTCTAAGTGGCTAATTGATTGTTCATGATATCAATAACTATCTTTGTATGTGCAACCATGATATTTTTTTAGCATCTCCTCAATATTGTTATTGTTATTACGTGCTTTACTCTGGTCTCCTTATTTCTACTACTAAATATTAAGCCATTGACCATGACTTTTATATTAATTTTAGTTGTGTTCCCATGAAAAACTTAGATATGTCTTCCAACTGGGTTATAAGTGTTCATATAGTTCTACATACCACCACCTCATTAGGTATTACCAACAAAGTAAATTAAGTCTTAATTTGGACCATATAATGTATCTATACATTCACCACTACCACATATCGTGCACCATGAATTCTGTGGCACCGCATTCACTAGGATTGGTTGTTGGCCGAAAGTCATGTTACTGAAATTGTATTTCAACTACTAAAAAATGAGGCTAATGCTAATATAATAATAAAGACTTATTCGTATAAATGTGCTAAAAATGTTGTTCTTTCCTTTTTCTCTATCTATAGTGGAGATAGTCGCACTACATGTCAAGTAACAAAAATGTTGTATTTTCTAGTACATCCTTATGGATTGGATTAGTCTTCCTGGTAGGTATCCTTAATTCTCTCATCTCTTGAACCTATTCATTGCAGACCCAAAACCAAAATGACCCCCCTAATTTTTCTCGGTTGTGAGACACTAGTTAGAGCATCAACCTATATCATCCCAGCAACTTTCTTCACCATGCTCTTTGAACTATTACCATTCCATTCAGGACTTCTCTAGGTAATGCGATTTAACAACTCAAACATCTTATCATAAGTCTTTTCTAGGTCCTGTCCACCTACAGTAGAGTTTAAAAAGATCTCAGTATTAGGATAAAAACCCTTAACATAAGTCGGTACTGATACCTCATTGGCTTGGTGGTGGACAGTCTCTTAACATTGATTTTAATGGGTCCCATGCCTAATATAGATTTTCTCCTTCATTTTACTTGAAGTTTAGCATCTCACTCTTAGTTTAGCCTATCTTCCCAAATAAAAAGACTTATAGCAAAAGATTATACGCATGATCCTCTAAAATAGTGATGGAATTTGGTGGTTCCAATTGCAATCGCCTACTTGCTTCTTCGAGCAAGGAGAAAGAAAACAAGGTTAGCCATACATAATCAGTTTAGACTCTATTAGGAATATATGAATAACTGATCTCACAAAATGTTTGGATAAGATATTGATCTTCATGCGGAGGAATAGTGAATTTTCCACTAGTGTACAAAAGCTATACCATATTCTGCTTGGGTGAAAATCTAATTTTGCACTACGATTTGTGGATACTAGTTGTAAAATTTGCTGCAACTAGGATTACCACTTCATAAATAGTTCTAGGTGCTTCCATTGGATCAAGAATATCTTTTTCTTATTGTTCTGTCTGTATTTGGGGAATATGGTAGGGAAGTGTAGCTTTTCTCCTTTGCTGATGGAAAAATCTTTTTGGTTTAGGCTGGGGCACTACCAACTCTAGCCATTTCAAATGAATCAATAACACTTACAAGAGTAACAACTAAGATCAAGTTGTCAACACTTGTAATGTAAGGCAGAGAAAATTAAAATTAAATATTCCCTAATTTTTAAGTCCCCAACAACAGTGCCAAAAACTTTTTGTGACTTTTGTTCGTGCAAGCATAAATGGTCAAACTAGCAGTGAGGTGACTCTTTTGAGAACCGGATAATCGTATCCAAGGAACATAGTTATTGATTTGTACTAACTTAATTCCAACTATCATTTTTAAAAATAATAAAGAGAGGTTTTGGTGATGATATTGAAAGTAAAATTTCAAGGAATTAAATAATACGTGAAAGTAATTGAGTTGTAATCAATATACGGAGATATCCCAGGGCCACAGTGTTAATAACAGTTATGCATAGTGATTGTTTCTCTCACTTATTAACTTCTCTAAATTTGTATGTTGGGGTTGATAATATAATTTCTGAATGGTCATCTTCTAAATTTACTATCAAATTTAGTCTCACAACTATATCATTGAGCAATGATGAGAGGGTCTAATTTGGATGCGTTAAGTTATCTTCCTACAAGAACTAAATAAGCTCACTAGGTTATTTCTATCCTAGACAAAAACCACCCTAAATCTCTTTAAGATGTGATCTTACTCCTTATACTTTTATTTTATTCCTCGGATCGTATGCTCGGTTCACCTCAGAATATAGATTTATTCTAATATTGGCCAGATATTAAAATAGTAAAATATAGACATTAAAAAGAATAGTTGATCCAAATCATATACTGCGCAATTATTTCTTTAGTCTCAAAACCAAGCTAAGGTATTTATATACTCATGCTTGTGATAAAATACAAACTAAATTCGATTTTCATGCAAAAGAAAGTCTAAGAGACGAGTATGAAGATATCCTTAAGGTTGAAGAAGCCCTAAGCCTTGTGTTTAAATGTACAATGATCAACAACCTCAAAAAGACATCCTAATATAGTATTTATAGGCATCAAACTTATTAATAATTAATCCCTCAAATAGTTCTTATGCTTGTCGAATTTGGACCCTCCAAGACAGGTTGCAGTCTGCATACCTAGTTTGCAGAAATAGCCTTTGCATCATGAAGGGAGTCACGAAGTTGTTCTAGAAACTTTTTGAATAGGCTCTGCCGCACAAACTCAGTAATAGAAATTATAGACCCAACGCGGAGCTCATGCTTGTTTTGACTCTGCTACTTTGTAAAAATATTACCTTATGCTTTTGAGCTTTGTATTCAAACAATTATACTTCTACTAAGCCTTGTTATGGTCACAACCCGAAAATCGGGAAGTGATGGCGTCTAAACCTCACCTATAGAAAAGCCTAATCAATGCCCGGAGCAATTAGTGGTGGTCCGATACGTGTAACCCAAAAGAGAATAAAAGAAGAGAAAGAAAAGACAACTCAACAAACCTAACTGAAACACACTTCCCAAAACCGGGTGTCATGGCCGATGAGCTACTATAAATATATAACCATAACATAATACAAGTCTACATGAACAAAAGATGTATACAAAAGCTATCCCAAGTCTAAAATGGAAAAACTCCAACACATAAGAAGACCAGGAGCAGCAAGGACGCCTCATGCTCATCTTATCCACAGAATAGCAGAACCCTATCTGGCTCGATTGTGACTCTAATGCTGACACATCCCCGAATATGCACCAAAAAGATGTAGACGTGTAGTGTGAGAACCAACACAATGGATACCCAGTAAGCATAGGCTTCTTGAGTAGAAATAAGCATACACAAATCGATCAACAAAAAAAAGGCGACAATAAACTAGCATAATCAACTCAGATAGTCAAACAGCATGCCACTTACCTGGATCCTCATTGAAACCATAAATAAGTTAGGCCAAGCAAAAAAATACCATATAAAGCAAAAAAGTACACTAACAGAGGGAATAACAAGAAATTACTGCCTAAGGAGTGCTACAAGATACCACAATACCCATATGTTGTCTCCCTCAATGACCTATTTTCAGACTCAATATCTCTGGTCATGATGACGTCTACAACCCTCCTATAGAAAAGCCTAACCCTACGGCCCGGAGCTACATGCAATGGACTAAAAACTCTCAAAAAAACTAATGCAGCAAAGGAAAACATAACAATCCATAATAACGGAAGCCAACAGGGAATCATACAAAAACCCAAATCCTAAAATCTAGTGTCAGAAGAATATGGAGCTACTATAAAGAATATATCAAAAGATACAAAATATAAATCTCCTATAAAAGATAATACAATGCAGTGCCTACTGTGGACCGAGTAAAGCAAGCCACAGTCAAGGAAATCACAATCGGCTCGGACGGTAAAGCTCACCATAATCACCGCAAATCAGCTAGGTCTACTCTGCATGATCATGGCATCGCTGATAACCCCTGCCGCAGAAAATGGTACAGAAGTGCAGCATGAGTACCAAACAAGGTACCTAGTAGACAACGTTGGCCGACTGGGTTAAAATAAAATGCGAGTAATAAAGTGAGGAAGTAAAACAAGCCGATGATAGTAAAGAAATAGTAAAAGAAGTAGTAAAACTAATAATAAGCAGAGAAGTAAGATATCAAATGTACCAACATAGAACTATAGGAACTAAACATGGTAGATACAGGCTACAGAGTCCAAAATCTAAAACCCAAAATGAAGTAAGGAAACATTCTTATGCTCCAGCTCAATCAAACTCCACTAACCATGATACTATATACACAAAAACCACGAATAAGGATCGAATAGAATGAAACCACCAAATGCGGAATATAAGTAACACACAAAAAACTACCGACTTCCCAAACCTCTAGTAAGTACACAAAGCATAGAAAACCCCACCATGACTCCCCCCTTAAACCCGGTGAGCACACGCTATACCTAAAGAAATACACAAGGGCACAAGAAATTAAAGTAGAACAATATCACCCTTGGGCACACACACCCTGTTAGTGCTAGTAACAATATCGGACACACACCCCCTATTAGTGTCAATAAGAAAATCAGACACACACCTACTGTCAGTATGAATAACAACATCAGACACACCCCATGTCATTGTGAATAAAAACATCAGACACACACCCCCTGTCAGTGTCAATAACTACATCAAATACACACACCCTATCAGTGTCAATGATCGAGCCTCTCCCTCATAACATCAGTTCCAAATCTCCAAGCCAATAATAAATATATGTAAGATTATCAATACAGTAGCAGCAACAAAACGAATAACAATAGAAGAGGAAAGTAAAAAAGTTCAGGATCGTCCAAAGGCCACCAGCTAAGAGCTCATCTCACCACACTCGTCACGTAATAGCTAAAATAACTCTCGGAGTCAGTGGCCTCCATATGGTGGGCTAAGACTGGGGCATGCAACCCTTCACCCTCTATGCCCTCTCAAGGGCCCCCAGAATCCAACAATAATATCAACAGAGGATCAGGGATCAAGCTAAATAACCAAGCCCACACTTCTAGCTATATCACAAGCATACTAATATAAAACCAGCCTACAATTCACAAAATAAACCTAGCCTACTGGACACAGGCAAAAATCCTCAAAGTGTGCATATGGTGAACCCGAAGCTCCAACGCAGTTAATATTACCCAAAACTATACAAATTACAAGCCCAAGAGTAAAAATATGCATAATAAGACCCATATTGCAATTAGATACCCCGGTTGGGAAGTGGGGCCTCGCACCCCGAAATAAAAACTAAATATCTCGACGCGTAGCCCTCAACTCGGGGGACTCGTGGTCTGAAAATAATCTTAAGGTGATATCGAATCGAAGGATAAAAGTAGGTATAAATTAATAAAATAAAAATATTTTACACAATTAAAGAAAAGAGGAAATAATGAGAATTACCCGAAAAACTAAGCACCGCAAACTCCCACAACCACCCTCATAACTCTACACAGCTTAAAACACATCAAAAATGACCCAAAACCATAAATCTAAACTAAATAATGAAGTGTCAAAAGATAGAAATGAAAGGGGTAATGCCCTATTTATATGCAGTAGGGGGTCGCTGGGCCGCCCTTTTGGTCACAAGCGGGGCCTCGCCAAGGCGGCATCCTGGACGCCGGATGACCTTCACTAGGGTAGCCCATTGGGCGTAGGGGTGGCCTCACAAGGACAGCCACATAGGCACGGGGGCGGCCTCTCCAGGGAAACCCAAGAGTCACTGGGGCGGTCAGTGACCTGCAGCAACCAAGGCAAAATGAGAAAAACTCTATGGGGTCTAAAACAAGCATCGAAGTCCAATTCAAACAAACCAAAAGTGCATTTTGGTCAGAAATGTACCAACAAAATCAATGAAATGACCATCTGAGGTCGTTTAAGAGAAAAAGGCCCTAAAGTCAAGAGGATCAAAATGGAGCCTAAATACGAACTTCCACAAACCTATTTAAAACAAGCCTGGGCACCTTGGGAAGCAAACCAATGTCTCAACAAGCCTACAATTGACATTTTAGAGCTGACGAAATCAACGGAATCTCGATCTAATGCTCTAATCATCAAAAGACTACCCATGCACCAAAATGAGATTTAGTTAGGCTGAATTTCCACAAAACAACCCAAACACAAAATGAAAAGCCCAAGACACAAGCTTAAGGTCTACCTAGACCAAAGTTGGCATTTTAGAGCTAACAGATTTGTCAGAATTCAATTTCAAGGGAGTTTACTACAATTTCACTCTTGAATTCCTCTATTTCAAAATTGAAACTTCAAAATAGGGAAACTGAGATAACAAGAAAATGAGTTATAAGGGCACCGAGCTATCGGTCCTAGCAAGTCATAAATGACTTGGGGTAACCACCAAACAGATTTAAGCACAGGATAAGATGAAAAGAGAGAAAATGACCGAGCAGGTCAATACTACATCCACAACTAAAAAGGACTTTCATCCTCAAAATTCAAGGAATGAGTCATACCTGAAGGCTTGAACAAATATGGATACTAGGACCGCATATCACGCTCTGTCTCTCAAGTATCCTCTTTAACTGGTTGATGTGCCCAACAAACCTTCACTACCGAAATCTCTCTGGGCCCAAGCTGTCTCATATCTCTAGCTATAATAGACTCAGGCTCCTTAATATAGGTTAGAGAATCATCAATCTATACATCCTCTCGACGAAGGACATGGGATGGGTCCGATAAAGAATAGTAGAGCATCGACACATGAAAAAATGGATAAACTGCAACTAACTCAGGTGGCAAGGCAAGTCTGTAGGCGACCATTCCAAGCCTCTGCAAGATCTCGTATAGCCCAAGGGACCAGGGGATAAGTTTACCTCACCTCCCAAACCTCATAACGCCTTTTATGGGTAAAACTTTAAGGAAGACCAAGTCACCGACACTAAACTCAAGGGGTCAAAGCCTTTGATCTAATTAAGTATGACCCGGTCTGTAGTATGACCCGGTCTGTAGTATAGCAAAGCGAATCAGAACCTTGAAGTCAAACCTCTCTGCTACTAAACCAACCAATAGGCAATCTACAATGCATTCCATACAAGGCCTCAAACATAGCTATCTTGACACTGGAGTTGTAGCTTTTGTTATACGAGAACTCTTCCAAGGATAAGTGCCTGTCCTAACTAATTCCAACATCAAAAACAAAGGCACACAATATATCCAAAAGTACATGAATGGTCTTCTTGAATTTCCTATCTGACTGTGGGTGAAAAGTTGTACTCAAATCAACCTTTGTACCAAATGCTCTCTGAATTGACCTCCATAATAGCGAGGTAAACTGTGTGCCCCTATCATATATGATAGACACCGGTAACCTATGATGTCTAACCAACTCACAGACATATAACTCAACAACCTCCCTGCACCTCAAGTCGAACGAGTTAGTAGGAAGTGAGTTGACTTAGTCAACCGATCCACAATGACCCATATGTAATCAAACCCTCTATAAATAAGGGGAAGGCCTGTGATGAAGTCCATAGTAATCCGTGTAGAGTGGATTACACACACTAGAAG
>JBDJHY010177154.1:0-12183 GCA_039654485.1 Withania somnifera
AGGGTAAACACCCCTCATCCACATGAACCTCAGGCTTAGGGGAAGCCACTCTAGCCTATCCCCTTATTATTTTGGAACCTCGGGCTCTACCAAGGTCCTATCCACTAGCTTATCCCCAATCTCTAGCAAGTGTCTTATAAACTAGAGTGGGACAACCTCATCTCTAGCCACATACATAGTCCTATCTGTTTATCATAGAAGAAACCATATCTCAAAACCCAAATAAAAAAATCAGAAAATATAGGAATAAGAAAATGAAAGAAAAGATTTTCCTACAAGTTCCATAGACTCTGAAAGATAAGTAGCAGGCGTCTCTACACCAATCCACAAGACTTTACTAAACGTTGGCTTGTACAATGTGAGAACTCTAAAGCTAGAGCTCTGATACCAACTTTTCATTATGCACAAATCTGTCCATGATGGCGCCTTTCCTAAACCACCTGGACAAGTAAGCCTACCAATAAATATAAGGGGTAAATGTAGAAAATAATGAGTTAGCGAGAAAAAAAGGTATAGTATAAAAATGCAACTAATAAACCAACCAAAATCTGGATTATGTTGTACGAGCCTCTAAAGAGTAAATAAAACATCTGATAAAATGGTACAAGTCTCAAAAATGTCTAAATCCTCAAATAGAATAGATGAAAAATTCTAAAAGAGTTTGTGGCATCTGTTGGATGCTAACAAAGCTACCTCAACACTCCAAATCTCAAACCTCAAACCTGATCTAGAAGAGTTAAATAAAGTTACACCTACACATGTGTAGAAAATAAATGAAATGAGTACCAAAATAAATCAATGGGTACTCAACAAGTATTGCAGGCTCGCTTTAAACAATGTGGTGACGAGCACCAACTACCTTCACATCCTAACCAAAAATCTCCAAGAAACCAAGATATAAATTAGAAAATATTATCCAAATGTGATATAATGATAATAATGATAGATATAGGGCATCGTAAGACATAAACAATAAATCATGTAATCAATCAACCTAATAGGATCTAATTATCATGAACAACTAATACACTATCAGAATAAATCATCAACACCCATCTTAACCATTCCATAAATCAAATCTTTCAAGACCAATTTACCTATTTTAACTCAGTATCAACAAGGATCTTTTCACTATTTCTCATTAATTTCAAGAGGATTTTTCATTTCATCTTCATAAAATATAAGTCATATAATCTCTCTGGGAATATAAAAAATTCCTAAAATCGCATTATGATTGAATATCTCAGGATTGTAATATCATTCAATCACCACAATAAGTGAGTTAGTTCAATATCAATGTTAAATAAATATAATAAATAATTCATATGTTGCATGCTCACGAGATATAAAATCAACCATGTACACAAGTCATTATATGTACGATGTAATTCAATGTAATTCCATATATATATATATATATATATGGAACGAGTACCACATTCGACTTGCATTTGTTGAACATATAGCTAAGTTTCCTTCTGAGTCAGAATATATATATAACTCAATCCACTCCTATCATGCTGAAATATGACATATAATCTAATATAACATGCCAAAACATGGCATATGATCCAATCATGTTACGCCATAATGAAACATCTAACCCATTCATATTATGCAAGAATATTACATCTGATCCGTTCATAGCATGATACAACATGTCATCTGATCTAATCATATCATGCCAGAATGTGGATTTGATCCAATACTCTTTGTATTTCTTATTTATTTATTTATTTATTATGACAATACCAAAATCATTGACCTTTTCCTTTCAATGCATATCAGGTACTTTAAGAACTATGTTTTATGTTAATGATCAATATGCATCAATGAAAAATAAATATTAAATATGAATCATGGAAAGAGAGGCAATATCACTCAGCCAATCAACAAGGATACTCATGGGCACAACAACAAAGAGGAACCATATCAATTCAACTAACGCAACTCAAGAGCATAAAATCAAGTAGGAGGCAATCAAATGCATTAGAAATATTTTTGCGTATGAAGACCCTATAACTATCTCAATTTAATGGAGAATCAATTAATCAATAAAACCATAATCATTTTATTCCTTTATTTTAAATCTCGTATGCTTGACTCTACTATTCGAGTGATTCATCACTTTATCCGCAAAGATACCACCAAGTAGTTTTTATTAATCCCTAATTTAAGAAAATAATATAAAAATACCTATGACACTTTGTAAGAGAGTCAAGAAACTTGAATTTCCTTAGTAATAATGAAAATAATCCAGTGTGGCCTTCCCTTTGTGTAGAGCCTCCAAATTTATAAAATCTAGTCAAATGTGGACTAAACATGAGAAAATACTAACAATTATACCCATATTACTATTTTCAAAATCATCTCCAAAATGGTCCCTAAAAAGTCAAAACTGAGGCATAAGGATAAATCTTGAATTTTCATAAAAAAAATATGATACCTATTTTTAAGAATCTTAAAAATGAAATTTCACAAAAAATAGAGTGCAAATTAACCTCCAAAACAAAAAAAATACCAAATCATAATTTTTCTAAAAGATCTCAAAATTTAAACTTTATAATCCACACATTTTAATGTTAAAATCATGAAAAGATCAATGGATTGTCAAGAATCAATATTTATAAAGCTTATCCAATACATTTACCTTAATATATATCTTTGAAAATATCCTAAAGTGAGCTCTCAAGTTCCAAAAATAGAAAATGGTGGTAATAACTCGTGCATAGGAATTTAAGTCCCAGTTCATTGGAAAATAGATTCTTTCACCATTGTGTAGAGACAAAGCTAGACCCACAGGAATTTTACTTTATGTGATTGTGATGCCATTACAAATGACCGTGATAAAGGTTACGACAATGTTAGAGATCATATGTGGTGACATACCTCTATGGACCTTGCCTCCAGACTTCCATATGACGCTGGGGGGTATAGGTTGGAGGAGTGATATATCGGGAATATTTAGGTTATCCTTCCATGGGTTCTGCCTGCTGGATCTACGGGTACCGGAGGAGAAGCATACCTAGGACTAATTACTTCACAATTTTGTATTTACTTTTTTGCACTTGTTTTCTTCACTGTACCCCTGGTAGTATGCTGATGCCTATGGGTGAGCGTGTCTTTATGTACACTGTGCTTCTGTCTGTGCGACTTGTTAGTGTTTATTTGCATTACTTTATTATTCTTATTACTGCTTAGTTGTTATTATTGGTTAATGATATTTCGTGGTATGTGGGATATTGTGCGTTACATTACTGTTCATTCATTCATCCCTTATTTGAGGTTACCATCCATATTCTATTTCATTCTTCTTTTAACTCTTGTTTATTGCATTATTATTCAC
The DNA here is from genome assembly GCA_039654485.1 of Withania somnifera. Classification (NCBI taxonomy): domain Eukaryota; kingdom Viridiplantae; phylum Streptophyta; class Magnoliopsida; order Solanales; family Solanaceae; genus Withania; species Withania somnifera. Next base: position 3,347 of record JBDJHY010177154.1, read on the forward strand.
ATATACTATTGCACGGATTTTCAAGTTTGTTTTTCCTTCATTGTCTGAAATCCTCTTATGTGATTATCTACAGATACATATCTACTTACTTGACTCTCATTTGAGTATCTAGCTTCCCTTGTATTACTATTTGCTTATGTGACTCCATTTATTGTAATCTATTATTTACTGCTTTTATTATTGTTATGTTCCTGGTGGGCCCTCGAAGCCTACTGAGTATGGGTTGCTTCGGCAACTTATATCATACTACACTTGCACATGTACAGATCCGAGTACAGGTACCCGACCATGATTATAGATCATTGTTTTTGCAGATTACATTCTACTTCAGAGATTTAGGGTGAGCTTGGCGTCCGAATTTTCCTGCTTCTCTTCAGCATCACCATTTCTATTTGATCTCCATGTATTTTTGGAGATACAATTGTATTAGATGTTTTGATTTCTTATTCTGTACTTAGTGGTTTGTACTACACTGATATCGGGTTTTGGGCATTTATTTTGACTCTTATTACTTCCTCTTTATTCACTTATATACTGTTATTTTATACTTGTGCTTTCCGTATTTGATATAGTAGTTCTCTGCTTAGGCTTCATACTACGGGGTTGATTCTTCTACTGGTGGTATAGTAGGTGCCAGCATGATCCAAGAAATCAGGTCGTGATTAGAGGACTACACCATCAATAGTAGAATGCACAAATAAAAGTATAGCAAGAAAAGAGAGAGGAGATATAACCAAAATAGCAGCATACAACAACAGAATCAACAAAACCCCAAGACCCGATATCAGTGTAAATAAATACAAACAACTAAGGAAGTACAGGTAAAATTCTATAATAGAAGCCTTCCTTTAAATATACTAAAGAGGCAAAATACAAGATGAAAAGAGCAGGAATAGTTGGACGTCAAAGCTTACACTATATCTTTGAAATCAATAGCAAGAAGGCATGAATGACAATCCGTTAATGTAGGGTACTAGTACTCGAATCTACACAAGGGGAACACAAATGCAGTATGAGTACAAGTCTCCGAAACAACAAGTACCCATTAGGCTTCGAGGGTCCACTAGGCGCATAACAAACATAAAAGAAGTAAATAGCAAGAATACAAGAAAGTAAGATCACAGAAGCAAATAAGGCATCACGGAAGAAAGATAATCAGATAAGAAGCAAGAAACTAGGTTGAGCATGACATCTCTAGCTAAAACATAGAATGATCTCAGGTGAGAAGGAAAGAACGTTCCCGGGTTCCATGTAACAACACAAAAATAATAATAGTAAATAACAAGAGAATAGATAAAGCAGACAATAAGGGAACATGGAAGATATACTGGTAACCTTAAGATATAAGAAGGAGAAAATAAGGAAAATATCCCAACACACAAGTAACCCAGAGAGTAAGAAGATCCAAAAGTAAGGAATATTATTAGCATAAACAGTAAATAACAAAAAAACAGTAAGTAAATTAGCACTACCAAGTCCCCCATAAGAATTCAAACCTACACAGAAGTCACACTCACCCATTGATATCCCATACTACCGGGGGTACATTAAAGCAAACAAGTGCAGAAAAGTAAATAGACATAATAAAGTCACAGATCCTATGTTTTCTCCTCCTCCGGTACCCGTAGGCCCAGCAAGCAGAACCTATGGAAGGGATAACCCTAGATTTTGCTTATATACCCCCACTCAGACCTATACCCTCCACCATTCACCGTAGCCTAGATGTAGGGTCCATGGAGATGCACCCACCACTCATAATCTATAGTTCTATATTAGTCACACATCCCAAACAACTGAGACTTAGAGAGTCTCATATCGGGCAAATAATGCCTCAGAGCAATAGTCTCATCAAGACATAGTCTCAGTAACTCAGGGTGTCCCATGCCTCAATATAGTAGTGTCACCAAGGTACTCAAGATAAGAATATCATAATGGTATCTAAATAAAAAGGCATGATAAGTATAGAAAAGTTATACTCACTTTGTAAGATAATGGGCTCAAGTGCTAGCAGCTCTACTCACTGCCGAATAAAGTCGGACTTACTCCCAGCATAAGTAATCAAAAGATAGTATCTGATGCCAGGGTGTGAAGCCTGGTATAAACCAAGTAAAAAGGGTAGTACCAGGAGCTCAACACACCACCGAGTCTAAAACGGTTAAAAATTTCCATTAACTTATATTATTATTAGAAAGCTCCATGTTGTTACGTTTTATCCATTATGGTTATTATTATTATTATATCAAGTAGACAGCCTCTACGACTTGATAGTCAACAGGTGATATTGTCCCCATTCCCAAATGAACTCATAGAATGGAGTCTACAACTCACTCTCTCGTAGAATGAATGCAACAGCACAACAATATCTATAGCTAACTGATGCCCTGCATAGGGGCAACTAAGCTACAACTAGAAGCATCATACAATAGCCCAATCCCAAGGGAGAAACCCAAAGCCAACACACACATTAGTGTTCTACTACTTCTAGAGTCACCTTAAAGCAATCACAAGGCTAATACTAGGTCACCAGTGTCACATCACCGAGCGCCAATCATGGAAAGAACGGGAAAGGACGAAGAAGAGATCCAAGTACATGGTAAAAACCTAGAAAACCCAACCCACAGATGCTATTAAGTAAAATATGTAAGCTATACGCCCAGAGAAAACCCCACGGATCCTACCTGTTGTCCGACGATTTCATGCTGCAAATCCAAAATATAAGCCCGATTAATAGCAAATGGTCTCCAAGGACTCCGAAACTGGTGAAATATAAATCCAACAATCAATATGAGTCAAAAGATACAATTTAAGCTAAATTCCAAGTTGATCCAAAAACTGGGCCTAAAACAGGCCCGTGAGATCCAAAACCTCAAGAAATAAACAAAAGGTTCCAGCTCGTAGAGCTCAGCTCCGGCAACACATTGTACAAGATGGAGCTCAAAACAATAATGAGGGAGAAATCAGGTTCACAAGAAAGGAAATTAAACTTTTTACCCAAAAACTAAAAGGGACGAAAAGAATGAGAATTACATGGAGGAATTTTGCAACACGAGGTTACACCACCTAACACACAACTCCCAAAGACTTCCCCCAGCTCAAAATACCTAATTCATCCCCTAATGTCGCAGTTAAGGAGGAGTTGACGAAAAAGGAAATGAAATAAAATGAAGGAGAAGGTGCTTTTTAAAACTGTACATGGTGGCTGGTGCGAACCTTACTGAATCCATCCAGGGTCTCTAGGACCACCATTATCGGTGTGAAGCCATGGTCGCAGGGGTGACATACGCTGGTGCGACCCAAGGGTCGCTGAGGCTACTTGGACTTGTAATTTTACACAACTCAAAATAAAAACTCTAAGGGGCCTCAAACAAGCATTTCAACTCCAATTCCAGTAAATAGAATATGCAACTTGCATTGAAAACACATTTTAGAATCAAAAAAATTAATGAAATGACCAACCGAGGCAGTTTGAGAAAATAGAACCTCCAAACCCAAACCAAAACCAACAAAAAAGAAGATTTTCCAATCTTCCATAAACAATCCCAGACTCCTCTGGAAGCAAACTAACAACCCTGCTAGCCTAAAATTACCATTCTGGAGTTCATGGAAGCATCAACATTCTGATCCGATGCTCCGATCACCAAAAGACTCCCCAAGCTCTAAAATAAGCCTTGACAGAACTGAAATCCCAAAAAATGTCTCAACCTCAAAAAGAAAACCCCTAGACACGAACCTAAGGTCTATCTAGAACAAAGTTGACATTTTAGGGCTAATAAAAATGTCAAAATTCAATTCCGAGCGTGTCTTGAAGGAATGTTGACTAAAGTCAACAATTAAGTAAGCTCAGGCTCTAAAATAGGAAAAGTGATATAAATCTCAAACGAATCACCAGGGAGCGGGACAAACGATCTTAGAAGGTCATAAATGATCTTAGGAAGCTACTAGAAAGATCAAGAACACAAGATAATGCATAATATACCTAAATAGTTGTAAGGTCGTTACAATATCCACTACTAAAGGGACTTTTATCCTCGAAAGTCAAGTAAAAGTAGGGAGACTAGACACAGAGAGACAGTACCTGATGACTCAAACAGTTGCGGGTACTACTCCATCTCACTCTCGATCTCCTAGTTGGCCTCCTAAATCGAATGGTGCCTTTACTGAACCCTAACTACTAGGATCTCCCTGGACCTCAATCTCCTGACATACCTATTAAAACTAGTCCACTGGCTGCTCAACAAAATACAGGCTCTCAACCAACTAACTAAATCCTCTCGGAGACTTCGAGACTCATCCGGGATATAAAGTTGCAACATCAAAATATGGAAGACTGGACGAATAGCTGAATAGAAAGGAGGCAAGGCCAAATGGTAGGCAATATCACCCACTCTCTACAAAACCTCATACAGTCCAATACACTGGGGGTTAAGCTTGCCCTGCCTATTGAACCTCATCATACTGCGCCAGGGAGACACACTCAAAAAGACTCTATCATCAATGCCAAATTCTAAGGCATAAAGTTTATGGTCTGCGTATCTTTTCTGCCTGCTCTACACTGCCTTCAGCCTATACTGAATCAATAAGACCTTGTCAAGAGATTCACACAACAAATCTGAAGTCTGAACTTTAGCCTCAAAATCATCGAACCAACCAATAGGTAACCTACACCGCCTGTCATACAACACCTCAAATGGTGCCATATGGATGATGGAATTATAGCTATTGTTATACACAAACTCTTCCAATGCTATATGTTGATGCCACGCACTGCTAAAGTATAATGCGCATGCTCTCAACATATCTTCTAGCACCCAAATAGTTTACTTGGACTGACCATTGGTCTGCGAATAAAAAGTTGTTGCCCAGCTTAACCTCAGTACCCATATCACGTTGAATAAAACTCCAAAATTACGAGGTGAACTGTGTGCCTAGATCAGTAATGATAAACATAGGAACCCTATGAAATCGAACCACCTCACTGATGTAGATATGAGCTAGAGTCTCAGCCTATCAATAATAACTCGGATAGTGTAATGACCTTTGATAGTCCGTGACAACCCTGAGATGAATTCCATAGTCACACGCTCCCACTTTCAGGTCAGAATGGGGATTCTTTGCATCAAACCACATGGCCAACGGTGCTCGAACTTTACCTTCTGGCAGTTCAAACACTGGGACACATAATCTGCAATTCTCTTTTTATCCTGCTCCATCAATACAACTCTTGTAAATCGTAGTACATCTTAGATGCATATCGATGAATCAAATATCTAGAGTTGTAAGCCTCATGTAAAATCATCTGAACCAACCCACTAACTTGAGGTGCACAAATACGACCATACCAAAGAACTCCATCTAAATCAAAGAAGCCCATCTGGCCTCTCCAGCCAAAACCTGATCACAGAGGGAAACCAAGTGTTGATCCTCAAATTGTCACAGAAGAAACTTATCTAACAAAGAAGACCGAGCCTCAACACAAGCTAAAACACTCCTAGGTTCTGTCAAATCCAATCTAACCAACTAACTAGACAAAGACTGAACATCTACTTCTAATAGCCTTTATGAACTTGCTAAGGCTGCCAAGTTGCCCATACTGATTGCCTTTCGGCTTAAGGCATCCGCTACAACATTAACCTCACCCGAATGGTAGAGAATGGTAATATCATAGTCCTTCAGTATCTCAATCCACCTCCACTGCCTAGAATTAATCTCCCTCAGGCTCATAATATATCGAAGACTATGATGGCTAGTATATATCTCACACTGTACTCCATATAGGTAATGCCGCCAAATCTTAAGCGCAAATACTACCATCCTAACTCCAAATCATGAGTAGGCTAGTGACACTCGTGAACCTTCAACTGTTTTGACATATAAGCAATAACTCAACCCTGCTTTATTAGAACAGAACCCAAACCAATATTAGAAGCGCCGCAATACATAGAGAAACCCTGACACTCAACTTGCAACGACAAAACTAGCATTGACGTCAGTAACTCCTTGAGCCTCTAAATCTCAAGTCACAATCCTCAGGATAGTGTAAGGCAATATCCTTCCTAGTAAACCTAGTTAAAGGCGCTGCAGTCGATGATAACCGCTCTAGAAATTGCCTGTATTAACATTCTAGCCCAATAAAGCTCTAAACCTTAGTAAGAGACATCGGTCTATGACAATCACGTAGTACTTGAATCTTTGCTGGGTTAAGCATAATCCCATCCTTAGACACCACGTGTCCTACAAATGCTACAAACTTTAATTAAAATTCACACTTTGAGAACTTGGCATAAAACTGGTGCTCTCTCAGTATCTGAAGTATCAATCTTAAATGCTTCTCATGCTCATAAATGCTCCGTGGATACACTAGAATAGCGTCGATGAACACAATCCCAAACGAATCCAATTAGGGATTAATCACCCTAGGCATCAAGTCCATAAATATTTGTTGGGGCATTGGTCAACTAGATAGACATAACCAGAAACTCATAATGACTATAACGACTGCTGAACGTTGTCTTCAGGATATCCTCTTCCTAAATCCTTAACTAATGGTATCCTGACCTCAAGTATATCTTAGAAAACATAGCCTCTCCCTGAAGCTAGACAAATAAATCATCAATCCTCAACATTGGATACCTATTTTTAACTATCACCCTGTTTGACTACTGGTAGTCAATACACATCTGCAACGAACCATCTTTCTTCTTAAAAAAAATTGGTGCACCCCAAGGAGAAACACTCAAATGAACAAACCCCTAATCTAACAAATCCTAGAGTTGAACCTTCAGCTCTTTCAACTCTATAGACGCCATACGTTAAGGAGCAACTGAAATAGGCCTGGTGCCCAGCTCTAACTCAATGGAAAATCAATATCCCACTCGGGTGGAAGGCATGGTAGGTCAATCAAAAACACATCTAAGAACTCAAAAACCACTGGAAAAAACTCGGGAGTAGGAGTGTCGGCTCGAACACCACAAATGTAAGAAAATAAGCCAAATACCCTCTCACCACTAACCTCCTAGCCTGAAAGCAGGAGATGATCCCTGTTGGTGCATGGCTACTAGAACCCTGCCACACAACTAGAGATACACCAGGCACAACTAAGGTAACTATTTTGTATAGATATCCAAAACTGCACAACCTAGGATAACCAACCCATGCCCAGTATAACATTGAAATCAACCATATCTAGCAACAACAAGTGAACCCAAGTATCCGATCTACCCAAAAAAACCAAACATGATCTAATAACCCGATCGAAGACTAAAGAATCCTATACCGGGGTAGCAACAAGCATAGGCATAGATAGCATCGCACTAGATAGCTCCAAGATAGGTGCAAAATAAGTAGAAACATACGAACAAAAGGATCCAGGTTCAAACAAGTTTAAAGTAGATTTAGAAAACACAAAAGTCATAACCGTATCATAGCATCCAAGGCTACTGCCTTCGGCCTAGCTGGTATCACATACAACTAGCGGTCACCACCAAAAAGACCACTGACCCTACCATGCTAGCCTATATTATAGGAACTACCCTGTACCCCACCTCTAGCCAGCGGCAGCACTGATCTCAAAGGATGAACATATTAGGGAGCAAGCTGAAAAGTACCCGACTGTAACCAGACTGACCACCATGATGGAAAGACCCAAAACCTCAATAAGACTGCCCTTGAAAGGTTCCTAGAAACTCTGCTAAGGAGGTCTTGAAATTTGAAGTGAGGCTTGAACTATCCTACTAGGCTGACTCTGAACGTACTGTTGCTAACCACAGCCCCTAGAATACGACCCATTGAAACAACCCTATTATCTTTTCCTCTTCTCGCTACACTGATGCAACTCACAATAGAGGGTTTCCATGGAATGAGCATGGTTCACTACAGCTTGACATGGACGAGCGTCTTACACTAATAAAAAAACTGCCTCTCAAAGTCTATCCCTCAAACCAAAGGTAAATCAACGTACTCTCTTTATCTTACTAGGTATGAACTCAAAACCATACACTGACAATTAATGGAAACATTCCTCATACTCTGACACTAACATCAGACCCTACTCTAACCGCCTGAACTCCTCTCTCACGAACTCATGCTCAGCCTTGGACACAAATTTCCTTATGGAGATCTCATAGAACTCACCCCATGTCGTTGAGATGACCCTGCTGGCATATAAACTGTGAAACCTCTCCACCATTACTTAGCTGTAACACGAATCTAATATGTGGTGTAGGCCACTCCATGGGTCTCCATAATACCGAGGTTTATCAACCTCTCCTCACACTCAGTGATAAACTCGTGGGCATCCTCTTCGAGAACTCTAATGAATCGAGGGTGATACAATCTCAGGAATATGGCAGGAGCTTCTGCTCTAAACCTGACATCGCTAACTGCGGTAGAATAACTAGAATAGGCAAAACCTAAGCCAGTATGGGATTTCCTACTGCTGAAATGGCGGAACTGGAGGGGGAACTGTAGCTGTAGGTTGTACCCTTATAGTAGATGCACTGAAGGCTGCCCCTGGGCAGATGTTTGAGCCCGTCGGTAGAAGGAACCCTATAAGCACTGAGTAACTGCCAGAGGATAGTACGGATATCTGGAGTAAACAATGGAATAGGTAATAGAATAGGCGCTATAGATACTAGAAGGGTCTCTAAAGTAGATATCAGAATCATCACCCCATAGGCACTGTAATAGGAACTGTTGTTGTATCCTAATCCGCTGGTCAGAGGGCTCTTCGTTATCTGCTAAAGAAGATTATGTATGCATAATCTTCTAGAGCATGAGGACAATAAATGAGAATTTTCAAGAAACCACCTAGGATATATGCACAACACAGGATTCAGAAG
>JBDJHY010177164.1:0-21899 GCA_039654485.1 Withania somnifera
TATTCTATTCATCCTGGTGTAGCAAAGATGTACCGTGATTTGTAATAGTTGTATTGGTGGAGTGGGATGAAGAGGGATATTTATAAGTATGTGTCTAAGTCTTTGAACTATCAACAGGTTAAGTATGAGCATCGGCAACCAGGTGATTTTATGCAAAGACTCCCTATTCTGGCTTGGAAGTGGGAGTAGGTGACTATGGACTTGGTTTCTAGGATTCCTCGGGCTAGCAAAAGGAATAATACTGTTTCGGTCATTGTTGATAGGATGACCAAGTTAGTGCATTTCATTCCTACTAACTCCTCCTACAATAATGAACTTTTGGCACAAATCTACATTCTTGAGGTCGTTAGATTTCATTGTGTTCCTGTATCTATCATTTTGGACAAAGGCAACCAATTTACTTCTTAGTTTTAGAGATCTATTTAGTGGGACTTGGGTACCGAGGTTCATTTGAGCATGACATTTCATTCGCGAGCGGACTATTCAGGTGTTAGAGGATATGATGAGGGCTTTTGAGATAGACTTTGGTGGTGCTTGGGATCAGCAACTACCATTGGATGATTTCACTTATAACAATAGTTATGACTCTAGTTAGTTTTAGCTTGTTCTTAACTCACCTTTACCCTAAAGTGTTGGTATAAGTTCCTGGTAACATAAGGAACACGTTGGCACTTTTTGTTTGACATTTTGAGTTACCAGACCCCTAGGCCTGTATTGACTCAGACTTTAGCCCTGACTAGAATCCTATATATATATATGGGTTGTTTGATTCCTTTTAAAGTATAGATTATTATTTTTCTAGGTATGTGATCGTTTGGATTCATTTGGAGAAATTTGGAGCCGATTGAGCTATTTTTATGGTACTTGCGAGCTTATTCTTCGGTCGCCAGATAGACTATGACTTACCGATCTCAGACTTGTCTTATATTAAAAATAAATGTACTAATTTGTATCCCTGTATTGGGAATTCTAGTACTGGTACCTGTTACACTGTCCACTTCTGTATTCTAGTTCTTGACTTCAGTTTCAGTACAGTATTATGATTATAGATTACCCCTTGATCCGGGTGGTCTTTATTAGCTCTGGAGCATAAATGGTGAGATTTTGGGAATATCCTTGAGTCCCAGACATCAGTGACTGGTTATGATTGATGTAGTGAAATCGAACCTATACAGGGAAAGCAGGATGATTGAACTTGATTGATTGTGGTTCTACATAGCAATATCAAAAACATGAATTTTTATGCATTGGTTACTGCTTTTTATGGATAAGGATCCAGTATCGTTAATTTTCAAACTTTGTATAGACTTGAAGGCCTATTTTCGGATATTGATGACTAGCATAATGATAAGATTTAAAATAAATGAAAGTTGATAAATTTGATTTTTTGGGTATTACTAGCTAATATCCTCATGAATTTAGTTTATAAATGGGAACTTTGATTATACAGGATAACAAATGATTTTCTTAAACTTGTTTTATACCCAATTATCAATTGGGCATGTCAATACTTATATTTTCCTACTTATTGTAGTCAAGTCCTTAAACTTGGCATCAGGTACGATGACCTTGCTAGCACTTGTTGCTCCAACCTGATATCGAATGTTGAGTATTAGATATTACATAATTTTAGATACGAATGCAATGTGGAATACGGATTTAGTGGGGCACAAATATTGAGCTTTGACTGATTTTAGAACCGGTGATAGTTGGGCACGTGCATTGAGACCCATGAGATATTACAGTTATGAGATTCTAGTTATGAGATATCAGTTATGAGACTCATGAGTAGTATACGGTGAAGGCCCCCATAAGACTTGTCGATCGAGGTTGCATGGATCCCGCCTTCGCAATACATAGATTCGGAATGGGTGCATATAGTATTTTTAAGACACTTGGTACCATTGCATCATGTTTGTATTACTTTCAACACTTATTTTTTTAGATCTACCTTCATGTTTTATGGGGACAGAGGGTGACTTGTCTTGGTTGTACCTTTCTTGCTAATGATGGCTCGATAAGGTTTTATTTGTAATCATTACTTGTTATTTGTAATCATTACTTGTTACTTTCTATTGTAACTTTTCTTTATGATCATTTGGTAGTTATTCTTGGACTAATCTTACCCAGTAAACTCTCTTTGAGTGGCATTTCGTCTAGATTAATTCATTGTCCTTCACCTTTAATTGAGGTTACCTAAACACTACCCTTTTTTGCTCTCTTACCTTATTAATTGTTGCAAGGACTCATTTATGTTGTTACCTCTTTATCAGGGTTCTCTTATTATCATTGTTTAGCTAGGTCCTTTGATTGTATTCCTTCGGTTTTTACTTTATCTATGGCTAGCCTTGCCTATCCATTTGCATATATTTCCTTTCTTCTGTTATTTATTTCCTTGTTTGTCTGTTATTTATTGCATTTATTTCTAATATGTTCCTAGTCGATCGATGATGCCTACTGGGTACCCGATTTCTTTGGCTATTTAATACTCATACTACACTTCTGCATCTTCTGATGTAGATCCTAGTATGAGCTTTAGGCGTTAATCATGACTTTAGGTGAAGTTTCTGAGCTTTGAGGTAGTGAGGTTACTGGCAATCAATGTCTAGCTTTATCTCTTCATTATCTTTACGATATGTCATTTTTTTTTCTTAAGACATTTGTATCCACATTTTGAAATTATTATATTTTCTTTCGTATTCTGTCTTAATGGCTCATTGTACCAATACCATATTTGGGAGTTTCTTTCTGTTTTATGATATTAGAACCTGATTCATCTTCTATCTTTGTTTTTTTATTATTTCTGCTATTATCTTTGTGGTGTGGTTCGCCTATGGTGGGTTGTAGGTGCCCTCATTGCCTGAGAAATTGGGTCATGACAATTTATTAAAGAATTATGTGGGTAAACAATGTTAACTAAGAGATTTAACATATAGTATATATAAGATTTGTTCAACGAGCCCCAAGCATTGAGCGTTAGGCGTGTTTAGAGCGCGTTGTGGGTGCTTCGGGCATAAGTCTCACAGATCTAAGCCCCAAACATATGCCTCAAGGAACTTTTCTATTGCCTTCTCTCGGAGCGAACCCAAAAAATTGCCAAAAACACAATAAACTATTTCTAAAATCGAAATATAAATTTTTATCTTAGACAAACAAAAAGGGAATGTATAATACATAAATTGGAACAGGAAAACAATAAATATTAAAAAAAATAATTAAAATACAAGCAAATCATATCAAGGTACTACAATTATCATTATACTTATATATAAGTGGGAGTTACTGATGAAGCAGACACGAGATGGACATGCCTGCTTTTTAATTATCATTATACTTATATATAAGTGGGAGTTACTGATGAAGCAGACACGAGATGGACATGCCTGCTTTTTATTTCATCAGTTCATCTTACTTTTAATTTGTTTTCTTCATTTTCTGTTGCTTATCTTATAATGTGTTATATGTTTAAAAAATATGTAAATAATACTATAAATTACCATAATTAATAATTCTAAGTACTTAACTGGTATAAAAAAATTGATTGACTTTTGACATTTTATCAGTGGCATATCAATTGAGACAGAGTAACTTTTTTTTTCTCCCTATTATTTGTTGCATTCACTTTATTTAATATTACTTTCTACTGTATAAAAGAGTTGTAGAAGCATGAAAAAGTTGTCATGTATACTTCTACCGGAGGACAATTTTGAAATTTAATATTTATTGATATCACATTAATTACGACAGATGAAATACAAATTTTTAAAAAACGACTGTGTCAATCAAAAAGAGCAATTGAGACACAACAATTGATAGACGTAATATGTGGCTCAACTTATGCTCCATGTTGTGGTATACCTATTATATCTTTTAATATAAATAAGGAACAATATAAATTATAATAATTAATGATTTTAAATATTTATGAGAGATATAAAAAAAAATTATCTTTCACAATATCTACAATACCACATAAATTGGGATCAATGAGAATAACATATATTATTTGTAAAGTATGTAAAAAGTACTATCAATCACAATAACGGATAACTTAAGTTATTTAAAAGTCATATAAAAAATTTAATTGACTCTCTAAATTATATTTGTACCACATAAATTAAAATAGAATAAATAATATATATTAGGCATGTGCTAGCACAGTCTCTAACGTCTAGTCCTATAATAGAAGCTGTGGTGGAGCAGTTGACCATGGTCTTGGTCGACATGTGTGCTTCATTTGCTTCAATGTGTATGGCTTGCTTAATTAATAATAATTAATAATTTAAAATATTTTATTATATATTATTTAAAAGTAATATAAATTACAATAAGTAATAATTTAAAATATTTATAAAAATTATTAAAAAATTGATTGACTCTCCAAATTTTATCAATACCACATAAATTAGAATAAAGGAAATAATATATGTTATTTAAAATTTATGTAAATACTACTATAGATCATTATAATTAACACTAAACATTTAAAAGATAGATAAGAAATTTGATTGATTCGTTGAAAGTTAGGGACCCGGTCTTCATTAGCAATTTATTGCATTGGTGTCACATAATTTGGAATAGAGAAAATATCATATAAATTACATAAAATAATTATAGATTATAATAATTAACAAATAAAAATATCTAAAATCTTTAAATTTCATCGGTACTATATATATTGAGACAAAAAAGACATATATTAATTAAAATTGTTTAGATCGAAATAATTAATAACTTAAAATATTTATAAAAAATACGGCTAAAATACTTTAAAACTAAAACATTAGAAAAAATAGCATTATATAACCTCTTACATCATCAAAAGTTATATTATATAAATTGAGAAAATGTATTTTTTATTTATACATAAATAATAAATTTTCTTGGCATACATTTTTCTTTTTTTAATGTTCGTTAGTTATATTTCTAGATCCTCACTACTTTTAAACATCGTTCTTTCTCCAATCCGCTCAAGTCCTAGTGGGGATGGTGAGGGGTGGGAGGACTATAATAGTTGCATTAGAGAACATGAACGCCTTTCCACCAATCACAAATCCGTAAGTAAAAACCAGAGAATTCAAAGTTGAATGTGTGCAAAATAGTCTTTGTTACAGTTGCTGATACTGAGTTGATCAAACATTTGCTCCCAACTGATAACAGGCATGTATAGCCAACTCATTGTCGATATATATTTAATATAAAAAGAGTAATATTTTTTCTGTTTCTTTTTGGTTATTATGTTTTGTTTTTCAAAAGTAAATTTGATTAATTTTTAAAGCTAAATTAGATTTAGATTAATTAAATATTTTTAAATCATAATTTAAATATTCAAAATTACATTAATAGTGCTATAAGTTGTAATTTTTTTTCAGTATGATTAAAAAATAAATCCTATAATGTTAGTCAAAATTTATATCATTAGATTTTGAAACAAAATTTATGTCAAGTAAAAAGGAACAGAGGGAGTGGTTGAGTTATGAAACTTACGAAAAGGTGATAATTTATGTTGGTAAATAGAGCAATAGATAATTAAGGTATGAAATTCGTGAAAAGGTGATAACTTATGTATATTTTTATCGTTAAGTCTTTTTTTTTTTAATTTCTTTGATAAAGTCTCAATTTTTTAAGTTGTCTGATATTTTGTATAACTATTCTTATTGTGCGCGTCTCACGCGTGTTCCCCATATCTCACGCATTTATTTAATGACCATTCTGTTTTTTTATTTTTGCACTTTTCTTACATCCTAGCATTCCTGTAGTGGCTTCAAGTCATTTATGATTTGTTGAAATCGATAATTTAATTTCTGGGTTGTTCGTTTTGGCTTTATATCCATTTTCATATTTTAGAATCTTAACTTTAGAGATTGTCAATATACTTTGAAAATAAATTCGGAGTTGAATTTCGACAGTTCTGTTAGCTTCGAAACATGGGTTTTGGTTAAGGATAACTCTTAGTTTGGGTCGAAAAACTTTTGGTGTGATTTTATCTCCTTTTACATGTTTTATGTTCTTTGAAATTAAAAAGTTTGACTTCGATCAACTTTTGATAATCAAAGTGTTGGATTGAAAATTCGATTATACCATTAGCTCTTAAATATCGACTTTTGATTAGGTGAGTTGTTGGTATGGGACACGGACTAGCCAAACTCATTTTGAGTAATCAGTTAGAAATTTAGAACTTTAGGCCGAGGGTTCACTTTAGTCAACATTTTGTTGAAACGATCTCAGATCAGAATTTCATCTAAGTCATTGAGTTCAGAATGTCATTGCTATGCAATTTGTAAATTTGGTTTGTGCTCATCGATTTTTGAACTCATTCTGAGCTTCCATTTCGAAGTTGATTTTTTGTTGTTTTGCTATTGTTGCAAAAGCTCTGGTGCAACATTTCCCTCTTTATCGCGATCACGATGCGTTTTTCCGCAATTGTGAAGCCATTGTTTTTCTTCTATGTATCGCGCTCTCCCTCCACGCGATCAGGATTTCCTAAATCCTCCCACTTTGTGATCTTGATATGTTTTCATGCAATCTCAAAGAGCAATTTTCTCCAGCCACGCAGTTGTGACGTGCACTTCACACGATTATGAGGCATTGTGCCTGGCAGTATATAAACCAAAAACCCCAAATTCTTAGTCTATTTCTTCATCTTTTCCACTTCAAAATTTAAATTTTCTCCATTGTTTTTCGTTAGGGTTCTGCATGTGAGCTTGGGTAATGTTGGGGATTGTGTATAATCATCTTTTCCTTGACTTTCGATAAGTTTTCACCCCTAATTCCTTGAATTTCATTCCTAAATTTCTTCAAATTTATTCTTCATCTTTTTGGATTGATTTTAGCTTATTTTGATTCCGCGTGAGCCAAAATTTTGGTCATGTGTTCCTCATATTGAGAGAAAACTGTTGATATACTTTATTTGGAGTTTCAGTTGCTAGTTCAATGAGCCCATTTTAACTCAAATTTTGGACCTATCTAGAATCTTAGCAATGTGAGTGCCATTTTTTTTTATTTAATATATAGATTATTATTTTATATTTTCGTGATCGTTTGGGGATATTTGGAGCAATTTGAGTTGAGACCCGATGATTGTGGAACTTATTCTTCGGGCAACAGGTAGGCTATGGCTTACTGATCTTAGACATGAAGTATATTAGATGTAATTATAATATTTAGCACATCATTTGGATGGGTTCTTAGGATTGGTAACTATTGGCCCTATCAATTTTTTCAGTCTAATTCTTTTTTCTTTCTGCTTTGATATTTCCAATATAGTTATAGATTACCCATTATGGCACTGAGTTGCTCTTCTATTGCATCTGGAACATAGTGGTGGGATACTCAAAATGTTTGTATTTTCAAACATCGATAGCTGGTTCTTAGTCGTTATAGAGTTGTCTATACCTATGTAGGGATGACAGGAGTGAATGTGATCTATTGACTATGATTGTGCATGACATTACCATGAAAAATGATTTTTATGTATTGGTTTCTACTATTTTATGGTCAAAGAGCCCAATATCATTGATTTTGAAACCTTATATGCCCTTGATGAAACATATTCAATATTATATGATTAATAAGGGACATGAATTGATGATTTTCACTGGATTTTGATGATAAAAGTTTAAATATGGAAATTTTTTCTTTTTTGGAACTGATACTAGACTCGATTGCTATTGACCACTATATATTGAGATTTTTTACTGGTTCTAGACCAGGTTGCAGTCGGGAATAATTATTAAGATTGATATAATTAAGATAGATCCGACAGAGGTCCGTGCGCAGTTTTGAGATTATGAGTTGTATATAGTTGCGACTTTCATGGACTTTATCTCTTTGGACTTTCCGACAACCAATGGAGAGGCATATGAGATAGTAGAGGCATATGGATTGCGGCCTTCCATGTTTCTTCCTGTTGAGCTTGCAAGCACTGAAGGAGGATCATACGGGATTTTACCAACGTCATATCCTTTCATCCTGCATAGTTCTATCTTTTCTTAATGTTGGTTAATTATACTCTCTGATTGTATAAGCAGTCGGGAGGGGGGGGTTGTTTTCACTTGTATTTATTCCTTAGGTGTATAGGAAGCTGTAGGAATTGTAGTTTACTTCTATTCATTATATTGGATTTTTGTATCAGATGTTGGTTGCTTTCTTTGAGTTTCTTCTATCTTAGCATTGTTCCATCATTATTCGTTATTATATATCCTTATCTTCTGTCCTATTATTGAGGTTACCGATATACCACTATACCTGTCTCCTTCTATCTTTATATGTTATTGAGCATGGATTCAGGTACATTTCTATTTCTTTTGCCTGAGTCACCTATTGTTATTAGCTAGCTTTATAGGCCTATTTACTTGCTTCGTGATATTTAGCTAGTTTCCTCTATGTTTGTTCTGTTTGTTTATTTCCATGACTTATCCTTCATTTTCTATCTATTTACTATTTTTATTTCTTAGATGCGCCAAGATGGCCTATTATGTCAATTGGGTACCCAATTGCTTCACTTTTTTTGTACTTATTCTATACTTCTATATCTTTCTAGTGTAAATCCTAGTACGAGTTATTGATATTGACTTTAGGACTCATGCAATTCGAGGCTTCTAAGAAGAAGAGAGTTTTTGGTGATTGTAGATTACTTTACCTTTAATCTATCCTTAATTGTTATTTCTTATATTGCGGAGAAAGACTGTGTATTTTCATGTTAAGATTTTATATTCGCATACTTAGTGGCTTATTTCACCAGATACCCAATTTTGGCATTTTACCTTGTTTTTGTATTTTAACTTTTGCATTTTCTTCCTTATTTTTAATGGTATTTTATGTTCCTCTATAATGTATCACTTGGATTGGTTCGCCTACGATGGGTTGTAAGTGCCTTTATGACCTAAAAAATTAGTATCCGGATTAGGTTCATTGATATCCTCAGTACATGAGCCAATGTATAGTAGAGTCATGAGATCGGTGTGGAGACATTCATATCTTATCTTCGAGAGGCTATAGTGAGGTACATCCATTCCTTACAATTTCTACCCCAGCCTAGATTTTACTGATTCATATGGTTTCTCAACCCTTGACTCTAAACAAACCTGTGTTAGATGCAAATAAAAAGTTGTTGAGTAGATTTCTAGGGTTGGACACCAAGGTTTTATGGCTTTCCTAGATAGAGTGCTCATGATTTCATCACTAAATGTGAGAAATGGTTGTATAAACTCAGGATTCTTGAGATGTATGGGGTTTATTACACTTTATTTAAGTTGATTAGTAAAACAATGTTGGAGATTACATATTGCTTGTAGACTAGCCCTTTCGCCTCCTGTGATTTAGAGCTTATTTTTTTAGACTTTCATGTATAAGTATGTCTCTGGTGTTGATAAGGAGCGACTGAGAGATGAGTTCACCCATTTACAACAACGATATACAATTGTGGCTAATTATAAGTCCTATTTCTATTAGGTATTTGAGTATAGTGTTGTGTTGATGATGACTGAGGCTGAGAGGCTATGATATTTTTCTGGCAGCATGATGCCTAAGATTTGTGATACCACAGAGATATTCATTTCTAGTCAGTTATTGCAGGCTGTATTGGGGAATATCCATACCTAGAGGGTTTATTTTATAAGTCTTTATGGGAGTGGAAATAAAAGGCCACGTCATCATGGCAGCTCTAGTGGTTCCTAGTTTAGTTCTTGGGGAAGAGGCCCACTACATCATCCTCAAGGTCAGTCTAGTAAACTAGTTAAGGCCTCAGTTCATACTTCGAGTGATGGTGCACAGAGTTATTATTTTGATGGGAAGTATCCCGGTTAGACTTTGAGAGGTATTAATTTTAGGGAATCAAGTCGTGATGGCCATACCGATTTATTCGGACCATCATGCCAGGGTAGACAGTATGGTCCATACTATGAGTTTGGGGCTATTGGTCACATTGATAGAGAGTTTCCTTTGTGGGGTGTCATTCAGTTGGAAGATATATTAGTTCAGCCTATACGAGTAGTTCCACTGCCAGTGAGAGGTAGTGGGGTTCGTGGTATAGGTTCTCCTTATCATGGTAGGGCTAGTGCTTATAATGAGATCAATTAGGTGGTGTTCATCGTTAGTTTTTTTGTTGTGCCAGCTAGATCGGAGGTATAGGCCTCAAATGCTGTGATCATATGTATGATTTTTATTTACCGTCACTCAGCCTCAACTTTTTTTGTTCCAGGCTCTATGTGCTCTTATGTGTCAGTATATTTTTCTTCTTGTTTGGGATCGACTTGTGACAAGTTTCTTGTGCCTTTATCTATTGCTACAATAGTAGGTGATTCTTTAGTAGTGGATCATGTTATTAGATCCTTTTCTATGACTATTAGGGATTATGGACTTGGGAAAATTTGATTTATTTTGGATATACTGGATTTTGATGTGATACTGGGCATGGACTAGTTATCCCCTAACGGTGTGTTCATGGATTTTTATTCCAAGACTGTAAACTTAACTGCGCCTGGTGCACTCCTGATTGCGTGGAAGGGTTCTGTTAGTCACGTACAGTGTATGATTATTTCTTGAATGTAAGTTAGGCAGTTAATTTCATGTGTTTGTTTGGCGTATCTAGCTTACTTTTGAGATGTTAATGCCGATACTTTATCTCTTGAGTTAGTCCCCATGGTTAGCGAGTTTTTGATGTGCCTTTGACCGACCTATTTAGCCTATTATTTGATAGATATCGTGATTTTGCAATTGAGTTAGATGCGATCACCATGCCAATTTCAAATTCCCCGTACTGTATGGCACCACCTAGGATTAAGAGATTAAGGTTCACCTTCAGGGGTTATTAGGTAAGGGTTTTATCAGCCCGAGTATTTCTTCTTGGGGCTCCAATTTTTTTTGTTAGGAAGAAAGATGGCTCTATGCATATGCCTATTGACTACCAACAACTAAATATGGTGACAATTAATATTAAGTATCCGATGCTAAGGATAGATTATTTGCTGTACCAGCTTCAAGTTACAACTATATGTTCGAAGATTGATTTGAGGTCAGGTTATCACCAATTAAGGATTAGGGCGTAAGACATCCCTATGACAACATCCATGAATGGTCACTATGAGTTCCTGGTGATATATTTTGGGTTGATTAATACATCTGCATCATTCGTGGACTTGATGAACATAGTGTTCAAACCTTATTTGGATTTATTTATTATTATATTCATCGATGAATCTTGGTTTACTTGTAGAGGCGAGATGAGCATGAGTAGTATTTTAGGCTTGTGCTTCAAATTTTGAGAGATCAATAGTTGTATCACAAATTCTTAAAGTGTGAGTTTTCACTTGAGTATATGTCATTACTAGGACATGTGGTGTCTAAGGATAGGATTATCATAGATCCATCAAAGATGTAAGCGATTTATGGTTGGCCTAGATTGAAAAATCCTATCGAGGTTTACAGTTTAATTGGATTAATTAAATATTAAAAATAATTTGTTTGAGTGTTTATCATCCATTGATTCACTATTAATGAGTCTGAATATAAAACAGGTTCCTTTCTAGTGGTTTCGATGAGTGTAAGTCTTGTTTTAACAGGCTTGAGGCCATATTGACTTCTATTCTGGTGTTAAAATTTCTAGTTTAGGGTCAGACTTTATTTGTTTATTGTGATGCTTACCAGTATTGGTTTAGTTATGTTCTAATGTAATAGGGTCATATAATAGCATATTATTTGAGGCTGTTGAAGACTCACAAGAACAACTTCCACATGCATGACATAGAGTTAACAATGTTAGTCTTCATGCTTAAGAATTAAAGGCACTATCTGTATGGTGTGCATTGTCATATCTTCACCGATCACCTTAGTTTTTAGTACATTATGAGTCAAAAATAACTCAAAATGATAAAACAAGGATGGATTAGGTTGCTGAAGAACCAAATTATATCTATTTTGTACCATCCGAGCAACGTAAATGTGGTTGAGGGTGCTTTGAGTTGGAAGCCAGCGAGTATAGGTGGTCTAGCTTCACTTTTAGTTTTAAAGAGACCTTTATCTTTCAACATACTATCATTGGTTAATCGTTTAATCAAAATTTATTTGTCAGCTTCTAAATGGATTTTTCCAGTGTTGTGGTTTGCTCTACCTTAATTGACCAGATTCAACAGCTTCAGTTTGAGGATCTAAATTTGAGAGATATTCGTGATCCGTTGTTGCGGGGTAAGTCCAATAGGGATGCATTGGATTAAGATGGTATTTTGGGGGTTTTATGGTCGTATTTGTGTTTTAAGAGTTGGAGATTTAATTCGGTTAATACTTTATGAGGCCCGTTGTTCTGGGTATTCAACCACCTAAGGAGTAGATAAGATGTATAGAGACTTAAGACAACCTTAATGATGGAGTTGTATGAGAAGGGACATTGTAGAGTTTGTAAATCGATGCTTGAATTGTCAGCAAGTTAAGTCTAATCATCAAAGACCAGGTGGATTGATGCAGAGACTTCCCATTCCCGAGTAGACATGGGGGAGGATCATTATGGACTTTATTTCAGAGTTATCACGTACTTCTAGGGTTCTAATTTAGTTTGGGTAATGTTGATGGGTTGACTAAATCTGCACATTTCATAACAGTTCATACTTTCTATAACATAGAGAAGTTAACTCAGATATATCTTAATAAGGTAATTCATTTGCTTGGTGTTCTAGTTTTTATCATTTCAGACCATGATACATCAGTTAACTTCTATGTTTTGGAGGACTATTCTATGAGGTATGCGTACATAGGTTCATCTTCGTACAACTTTTCATTATTATATAGATAGTCCTATAGGACCATAGAGGTCTTGGAGCACATATTACGGGCCCGTGTTCTTAATTTTGGTGATTCTTGGGATCACTACTTTCCTTTTTTGAGTTTATATATAATAACAATGTCATGACCAGATTTACCTGATCATGATAGCATATATATCTCATCATAGGAGAACCACCCAACACCTATTAATGCATGAAAAATGATAAACTGAGTGAGGAAGATAAGTTAAGGCAGGGAAAAGGGATAAGTAGAAGTCTATCTTAAGTAAACTAAGAGGAATTCTATCATAAGTCAAACAAAATCCCAAAACCTGATATCCAAGTTCATAAGCCACTAATATAAAGAGTCTGAAAAGTAGAAATAAATATCTGTCTCAATACAACAAGAGAAAATGGATGATAGGAAATATAAAAAATCAACTCCGAATTCCAAGAGAAGTACTCTACCTCTGCAACAGATCCAAAGCTCAAACAGAATCAGTATTGATCTCTTGTACTAGGATCTATACCAGAGAGATGTGAAAGTGTAGTATGAGTAACAAAACAACTGGTACTCAGTAGGCTATACCTATTAGGAGTATATAAGAAATAAGATAAACAAATAAAGAGATAAGCAAACAAGTTTACCGAAGTAAAATAAGGATACACTGACATAGGAAGCTAGATACAAGATAAGGCAAGTAATATACCCTAGATACTAGCTAAGGGAAAGAAGATTTGTCCAAAGAAAGAAGGTAATAAACCTGAATACATGCTCAATTAATAATAGATACAATGAATATCAGATAGGGAGGTATACCGGTCACCTTAAATAATAGGGATATAAGAATGGTCTAATTACAACAGATAATGACATCATGTAAAGAACTCCAGCACTATATAATAAGTAAACATAAATAGGGATCCCACAATATCCAAGAGAGGGATCCCGCAAGATCTGGATAGTCAATGATAGTATATCTCAATAGAATATGTATGTATAACGTCCTTATCCCATTCGGAAGTAGACCTCCTCCACGAGTCCACCTTATAACTTGAGGGATAAATCCCACTCATCATGCTAAGTCCCCATAGGATGAATCCATAATAACTTGTTAGTTTCTATGTTATAAGTCTGATTGCAGTATGTAGGGTACATCTGATGAAATCGAGAGTCGGACTCATGGAATGAGTACTAACAAGAAGAGTCCAAGGATCCCGTAGGATAATAAGTTTGACAATAGTCATATATCTCAATGGAAAATTAAGTAAGTAAATAAATAAATGAACACACAAGGATGAATGCAAACCCATCAGTACCCTATTCTACCAGAAGCACAAATAACAAACAACGTAGACAAACAAGATATGCATGATATGATGAAATAACAGTAAAGAAAACCCGTATGATCTTACCCAACCCTTAAGTCTATCAGTTAAAACATCATGGAAGGATGTAACCCATTTACATATACTCCCTCGTATACCCCTTCTCCGTCCGGCCGCAAGCCTAGATCGTTAGGGAACATGGAGAGGCGCAACTCATATTCAACAACCCTGCAAGGTAACCACAATTACATAAAATAACATAAATAGATAATATCCGGTGATATAAATATAAGTTGTATTCAGATCTCTCATTGGTCTATTCAGAGTCAATGTCAAAGATCGAGTCCAGCCACAACTATGACTATATCCAAAATAACATCAACAGCTAGCTCATGACTGTGGCCGCGGCTAATAATAAAATGATAGGAATATAACTCATTATTAGGACTTTTGTTCTTATCGTAGGTTAATTAACATAACGTTTGTCATTTAGTCCTATTATACTGAAAACGAGTTCATACACAATATCTCAATAAATTATGAAAGCCCTGCCAAGTTAAACTGCTACAGAAAGTATAACCAACCAAGTTGAATATCCGAAACTCATGTATATTTTCCATAAAACCCACGATCTATGTTCCAGACTCATGCAGGACCATTCAGGGTCAAGGGTAAGTATAAACACAAACCTACAACAAAACGTAGCCAAGAATCAGACTCAAAGAGCGGACATGGTCAAGGGTGGTCCCAAAAAATAATTCCCAACCCAAGAATGTCTATTTATCACAATTATTCCCCATAAAAGCTTAGTAAGCATAGACTACCTGTCCTCCAAAGACAAACCTTCCAATACTGCGTAGAAAAAAGCTCGAACTACTCCAAATAATCCAAACGCATGCAAAAAAGCTTCTATGATCATGAAACTATTAAAATAATAATCTAAAAGTTAATATGAGTCTAACGATATCCATAGAGGTATAAAAATATCCGGGGGAAACTACGGGTTCAAAACAGGCTTACGTGCCAGCGAACTCGAAAGCACGAACGAAGAGTATCAAAACATTCCCCATAAATTTAGGGACCTATACCTGAAGCAAAAACAAGAAAGCAAAGGGATTGAAATCATCAAATAAAATAAAGAAATTGACATGG
Source organism: Withania somnifera (assembly GCA_039654485.1). Lineage (NCBI taxonomy): Eukaryota > Viridiplantae > Streptophyta > Magnoliopsida > Solanales > Solanaceae > Withania > Withania somnifera. The sequence continues at coordinate 15,237 of JBDJHY010177164.1, forward strand.
AGATTTTAGGGATTTTTGGGAAATTTAAACCGAAAATCAACTAATAATAGGGATAATTGAAGAAATTCAGTTTTCCACTTCACCCAAAAACATATGAAAATACCCAACGATTTTTGTAGCTAACAATGGTGTTTTATATGAAGAAGAATTTAAAATTGAAAAGTTACCATAGGATTTCAAGCCACCCATACTTTGGGGTTTCTAATTATCATGGAAAAATCATAATATTGATAAATAAAATACCATTTTCTTCCATAAAAAAGTTTGGATTTTAAAACCCCAAAAATATTCGAGTAAAAATATGAATTGATGAAAAACCCATAATCTGAATCACATGAACAACAAGAATTTTTGGGTGAGAATCTTACCAAAGCCTTGAAAATCATGAAACTTGGTGATTTGAATCTTTCCAAGTGTTAAAAATATTTTTAAGGATGTCTGAAAAGGGTTTTGGAGAGGCTAAAATGAGGAAGAGTCATGCAAGGATCAATATAAGCAAGAGTATAGGTGAAATCCCTAAAATACACGTCATAAAAAGAATGAAAACCTCTGGAACCCACACCATGAGTGACCCTATGGGTCTTGGGGTCGACCCAACGAGTCCCTAGGATGAGTTGTTGTCTAGAGGATGAAAATTGAAGCTTAGGACCCAAAACACAGGTCCAAATCACGGTTCACAAGACAGGTCGTAGGGTAGACCTACTGGTCATGGTCTGTATCCATGGTTCACTAACATCTTTTCAGGAAATTTTAAATTAACACCTAAAATTCATTTAGAACCCAAAATAGAATTCATATATGCATGTTAACTATAAATAATATTCCAGACACAATGGAATTAATGAACTTGTAATAGGGGTCTTTTTTTTGAGTTATGATCAAAACAAACACTTTTGAACACTTAAAAGTTCCAACCGAACACTCGAAATAAGGCTTGCACACCCCGGAACAAAACCAACACTTCATATAACCTAGATTCGATATTTCAAAGTTGATGGAGAAGTCGTATTTTCAATCCGAGGCTTCGATAATCAAACTCAACTAAAGTCAAACTTTTGAACTCTGAAAAAACATAAAGCATGCAAAATGAGTTAAAATTTCAATGAAAGCTTCTGACACAAGCTAAGAGACCGTCTACAGTAAATTCCACATTTTGGAGCTGATAGAACAGTTTGAATTCTATTACAAGGTCGTTTACACAAAATATTGACTAAAGGAAATAATTTCAATACCAAAGCTCTAAAACTGGGAAACCAACATAATGACCAACTGGGAACCAAACTATCAATCTTGATACATAGTAAATTACTTAGGGCCACAATAGGAAAAATCTAGATTAAAAGAAAATGTAAAATGACAAAAATAACTGAGGATCATTACAACATCCACTATTAAAAGAATTATCACCCCAAAATTTAAACAAATGCAATACCTTAAGGCTCGAAAAGATGTGATATTGAGACTTCAAATCAATCTTGACCTCCCAAATGGACTCCTCCATAGGATAGTCTTTTTACTATACATGACCATCAGAATCTCACGAGATCTCAACTTCCTCAATTCTCTGGCCAAAACCATCACTTGTTACTCAATAACTGAAAGAACCTCATAAACTTAAACTGAATCGTACAAAAACATATGTGACTCATCAGGAACTTACCGCCTAAACATCGAAGCATGAAACACCTAGTAGTCCAAAATCAAATCATGTCTGCTAGGAGTCCAAGGCAACCCAAAAATGAAATTTTCATTCTATAGTAATCCTCTCCCATTTCCACTCAGGAATGAGAAGTTTCTTCAAAAATCCACCTGATCTCCGATGCTCAAACTTAACCTCTTGAAAGTTCAAACATCAAGATATGAACTCAACAATATCCCCCTTCATGCCACTTCACCAATAGATCTATTGGAAATCTATATACTTCTTAGTAGCACCAGGATAAACATAGCGAGAGTTGTGGGTCTCACACAGGATCAAATAAACTAAATCCCCAACTCTGGGAACACAAATACGACCCTCAAATCTAAAAATACCATTAGAACCCAAGGCAACTTTGTAGGACTAACCCCTACTCAAATGATCATGAATATCTGCTAACTCTGGACTTTTATGCTAACACTACTGAATTTGATCAATCAAAGAAGAGTGGGCCTAAACACAAGCAAACACAAGAACTGAAGTTGAAATATCCAGTCGAACCAATATCTAAGAAAACGATTGAACATTAAAGGCTAACGTCCCCAATCAAAAAATTAAAAGGCTGCCACTGCCCATGCTCATCGTCTTTAGGCTAAGGGAATCCGTTACCATGTTTTTCTTGCATGGATGGTACAAGATAAGGATGTCATAGTCCTTTAGCAACTCAATCCATCCGAGCTGGTTAGCATTAATTTCCCTCTATATCATATATTGAAGATTACAATGATTGATTAATATCTCAAAATGAACTCCATAAAGATAGTGGCACCAAATCTTGAGTGTAAAGACTACCGCCAACTCCAAGTCATGGGTGGGGTAGCTATGCTCATGAATCTTAAGCTAATGATAGGCATATGTAATCACATGACACTGTTTCATCAATACACAATCTAAAACAATACCAAAAGCATTACAATAAACCGTAAAACTCTTACCCTCCACCAACAATGTTAAAACTGGACCAGAAGCTCTAAAACAACTTAGACAGTCATTTGACCACCAGAAAAGAATATCCTTTCTAGTCAATCTAGTCAACAGTGGTCCTACTATAGAGAAATCCTAAAAAATAATGATAATAACCAGAAGGTCTAATAAAGTTGCGAACCTAAGTAGGAGGTTGGTTTAGGATAATCACGAACTACAACAACCTTAGCCGGATCCACACTTACACCCCTTTGGACACCACATGTTCAAGAAATGCCATAGACTCTAACATAAATTCACATTTTGAGAACTTGGTATACAGTTGATGGTCTCTCAAAGTCTGAAGTACAATACACAAATGATGTTATGATCCTCTGCACTCCATGAATACACCAAAATATCATTGATAAACACAATGATGAAGGAGTCAAGATATGATATAAACACACGGTTCATCAATTCTAAAAAATCTGCGTGTACATTAGCAACCCAAAATATATGACAAGGAATTGATAGTGACCATATAGATTCCTAAAAGCAGTCTTTGGAATATCCTTGGACAAAATCATCAACTAGTGATACCTTAACCTAAGTCAATCTTGGAGAAAATGGTTGAATCCTAAAGCTGATCAAGCAGTCATCTATATGAGGCATTAGATACTTATTCTTTACTGTCACACCATTCAACATTATGTAGTCCATACACATACATATAGGTCCATCCTTATTCTTAAAAAGCATAATAGGAGAACCCCATGATGATACACTAAGACGAACGAATATCTTATCTAACAAGTCCTGAAGATGATTGTTGAGGTTTCTCTGCTCAACTATTGCTATACGATAAAGAAAAATAAATATGGGATTGGTACCCATCACTAACTCAATACAAAAATCAATTAATCACTCAGATGGTAGGTAGGGTAGGTTGGTAGGAATACATCAAGATACTCATAGACAATAGGAACTGATTAATGAGTTGCAGATTCAACATTGGCATCTCTAACATAAGCAAGATACAGTAAACAACCACGAGACATAAGGCGATGAGCACCCGATCCACAAGGCTCTAATAGACACTGGATCATGTATATGAGAGCACATCCCATCATAAAAGAACCACCCACTAACTAGTAAAGCATGAATAATCATAAACTGAGTGTGGAAGATAAAGTGAGGTAGGGAACAGGGATAAGCAGAAGCTTATCACAAGTCAAATACAATCCCAAAACCTGATATCCAGGTAGATGAGCCAGTAATATAAAGAGTACAATGTATGAAAACATAAATAAATATTTTTCTCAATATAAAATCAAAAAATAGATGATAGGAAAGATCCAGGAGAAGTCCTCTACCTCTCTAATTGATCAAAAGCTCGAACAAAATCAGTGCTGATCATTAGTACTAAGATCTGCACCAGAAAAATACAGAAGTATAGTATAAGTACCCTTACATAGGGTACTCAATATGCTACACCTAATGAGCATATACAAGAAGTAAGAGAAACAAATAAATAAATAACCAATAAGTTCACCGAAGTCAAATAAGGATTCACAGACACAGGAAGCTAGCTATAGGATAAGGCATGTAATATACCCTAGATACTAGATAAGACAAGGAGGATAAAAGAAAACAAAGAAGAGAACATACTTAAATCCATATTCAACTAATAATAGATATAATGAATAATAAATAAGGCTGTATACCGGTAAACACATCTAAAACAGCTAGAAATATGGTCTAATTACAACAGATAATGACAGCATGTAAATAACTCCAGATAGATATAATAAGTAAACATAAATAGGGATCCTACAGGATCTCACTTATGAGCACGAGAGGGATCCTCTGAGATCTAGATAGTAACGACAGTATAGACGCCCTTAGTTTGGAGATAGGCCTCCTTCCCATGTAAACTTCACAACTCGTGGGGTAAATCCTACTCATTGTGCTATGATCTCAGGGGTGGAGTCCATAATACCTTATTAGTTTTTGATTCATATGTCCAATTTCAGTAGAAAGGGTACATCCAATGCAACTGAGAGTCAAACTCGTGGAACAGATACTAACAAAAATAGTCCGAGGATCCCGTAGGATAATAAGTCTTCTAATAGTAGTATATCTCAACAAAAATATAAGTAAGCACATAAATAAGAAAATGCACAAGGATGAATGCAAAATTTCTGGTAACCCATCCTACTAGAGAGTACAAATAAAAAATAACATAGAAAAATAATATACGCATGATTTGATGAAATAACAGTAAAGAAAAATCGTATGCTCTTATTGTCATGACCAATTTTCTTGGATCATGATGGCACCGACTATCCTACTAGTAGGAGAACCAACCCTATAGATTGAAGCTGAAGTGGAGGGCTACCATCAACAATAGCAGAATGCACAAGAAACAAACAAGTCATAAAGGAAAAAGGGTATGACAAAAATAGCGGAATAAGATAATATAATCAATAAACTCCCAAAACCTGATATCAATTAAAATAAATAGAGCCTCGAAGTACAGAGTATAAGAAAAAATTTGCTATAAGTATATCTCTGAAAGTACAAAAGAGATAAGTCCAATCCAAAGAAAGAGTAGAGTTAACTAAATGTCAAGATCACCCTATATCTATGAAGGCAACATTAAGTAAGTATGATCGGCAATTTGTAAATCAACATCAGGCGCTAGTGCTCGGATCCGCACTATAGTAACAAGTGTAGTATGAGGACAAGTAGCCAAAGAAACCCATAACTGGTATGCTTTAAGGACCCACTAGGCATATAACAATCATACAAGTAGTAAATAACAGAATATAAAAAATTAAGGTCACGGATGCAAATGATATAACATAGAAGCTAGATACTCAGATAGGAAGAAAGTAAACAGATAAACATGTCTTTGCTAGCTAAAACATCAAAACAGGATCTTAGGAAAAAGAAGGGAATGTACCCATAATCCTTGCAATGATATATAAAAACAACAACACTAAGTAATCAATAGATGGCTAAGTAGAAAAGAATAGAACATGGACGGTATATGAGTAACCTCAAGTAGAAAAAAAAGGAATAATCAAACAATAACTCGTACAAATATCCTACATAACAAGACAGTCTCACATATAAACAATAATGATAATTAAGCAGTAAATACAGAAAGTAAAATCAACACTGTAAAATCCCCGATAAGAATGGCAGTGACACAGAAAGCATGCTCACCTATAGGCCTCCGCATACGACCAGGAGTACACTAAATAATAAAAGGAAAGAAAAGTAATATACTTCAGAAGTAACAAGTCTTGTGTACTTTTCTCCTCTTGTATCGTAGGACCAGAAGGTACGATCAATGGAAGGAAAATCCTAATTCCTATAGATCCGTGCTGCTTCCTGTACCCCCCATATATAATATATCCCAGAGGCAAGGTCCATCAAGGTACGTCTATCATGAAAAATATCAAACATCATAATAATCTCAAATCCTAAGACATAGAGCCTCAAAGGGCTCACTTAATCTATTTTCCAATTCCCCATAACAATTGTAATGGCCCTCATGGTCATTTATGACAAATTCATGACATTTTACATTCTAAAGCATTTTGGTAGTTGCCTCAAGTTATTTATGACTTGCTGGGATCGACAGTTGGATATATCTCAAATTCCCAATTTTAGAGCCTAAAAGTAAGTACTGGTTGACTAAAGGCAACTTTTCTTCAAGACGATCTCAAAATTTAATTTTGAGAGTTTCGTTATCTCTAGAATACCAAACAAAGTCAATATTGACCTTAAGTTTGTGTTTTGGAGTTTTCGTTTGCAAGTTATGCGAAATTGTGGATTTTAGTTACGTTTATGGCTTAAAGTGGAGCTTGGGATAGTATATTGATGTTCAGAGTGTTGGATTGGAATTTAGACACTTCAAAATGTTCTAGTATGTTGAATTTAGGCTAGGTGACGTGTTGTTTTAATTTCTGGACTTGTCGTTGCATTTTTGAGGTGTTGGTGGAGAAATGCATTTTTTGCTATTTTTGGTTTGCGAGGTCACTTTGGAT
>JBDJHY010177165.1:0-10531 GCA_039654485.1 Withania somnifera
ATTAGAGATCGAGGGATGAGAATTTGTATTCTAACATCTCAATGTATGAACTTTGGCTTAGTTTTATGATATTTTAGGACATGTAATGTCTAAGGTTGGTATCATGGATGATCTCACCAAGATTGAAGCAGTTAGAGTTTGACCGAGGCCTACTTTCCCTATGGATATTCATAGTTTTGTGGGTTTGATTGGCTATTGTAGGAGGTTTGTTAAGGGTTTCTTTTTTATTGTAGTTCTTTTGACTAGATTTATGTAGAAGAATGTAACTTTTTAGAGGTCCGATAAGTGTCAAGAGAGATTTTAAAAGTTCAAGGCTTTGTTGACTTTGGCACCTATTTTGACTTTTACATGTAGAGAGTGAGGGATTTGCTATGTATTGCAGAGCTGGATTGGGTAGAGTGTTGTTGTAGAAAGGGAAGGTGATAACATATTCTTTGGGCAGATAAACACTCGTGAGAAAAACTACCCTACTCATGACTTGAATTTGGTTGTGGAGGTCTTATATTGAAATGGTGGGGACATTACCTATATGGTATTAATTGTGAGGTTTTTATTGATCATAGGAGTTTGTAGTATATTATCAACTGGAAGGATTTGAATCTGAGACAATGATGGTGGTTGGTGATATTGAAAGACTATGACATGACTAGCTTGTATCATCCTTATAAGGAAACATTGTGGTAGATTCTTAGAGTAAGAAGTCAATCAGTGGGGGATTCTTGCTTTGATTCGAATAAAGGAACAACCCATTGGCTAGAGATATCTAGAGTTGGCCAACAATCTTATCCAGTTGTATATTTCTGATGATGTTGTGGTTTTTATGTATATAGAGGTTCAATCTTCTTTGGTGGATCAAACTAAATTAAGTAGGTTTAAGAATGAGAGATTACGTACCATTAGTGAAAGGGTATTGAAGTGTGAATCAAAATAAGCGATTCTAGACCCAAAAGATGTCTTGAGGATTGGAGGTCGGATTTTTTTTTTTAAAGGTAGGTGACTTAACTAGGTTGACCCTATAGAAGACTCATTGTTCGAGGTATTCTATTCACCCAGGAGTTGATAACATGTATCATAATTTGAGTTAGCACTACTAGTAGTCTGGCATAAAGAAAGACATTGAAAAGTTCATGGCTAAGTATTTGAATTGTCAACAGGTTAAGTTCATCAGCAATCGAGTGGTTTATTCAGACGATTTCCATTCCTCAATTGAAATGGGAAGGCATTACTATGGATTTTATAGTTGGCTTTCCTATGATTATGGATGGTTTTGTTTTGATATAGGTGATTGTTGATAAATTAACGAAGTTTGCTCATTTATTTCCAATATAAATAAAGTATAATACTGAAAAATTGGACAAGATTTACCTTAATCATATAGTTCTCTTATATAGGTTCTTGCATCCATTATTTTCTTTTTTTACCTTATATTTATGAAGGGGGTTGCTGTATGGTTTGGGCACTCAATTGGACATGAGTATGACATTTCACCCCTTAGACTAATGGGTTGTTTGAGTAGATTATTTAGGTGTTTAAGGACATATTCGGGCATGTGTAATGGATTTTAAAGATCATTGGGATCAGTATTTTCCTTTCGAAGAGTTTTCCTACAACAACAGTTATCATTCCAGCATCCAAATATCTCTATTTAAGTCAATTCATGGTAGGAGATATAGATATCTACTTGGTTGGTTTGATACCTTCGAGGTGAGATCCTTAGATATAAATTTTCTAAAAAATTTTATGGATAAAGTTTGAGTGATTTGGAGTAGGTTATTGACAGCCCAGAGTAGGCAAAAGAGTTATGCAGATATGAGAGTTCAAGACTTGGAGTTCATAAAGGAAGATCATGTGTTGCTTAAGGAATCACATATGAAGGGTGTGTTAAAGGCTTGGGAAGAGAGAAATTTTAGCCCTAGATTCATTGGCCTGTTTAATAGCTTGAGACGTATTTGTAAATGTGATTTATGGGTTGGCATTACCACCCAATTTATAGTTATCCATTCCATTTTTCATGTTTCAGTGTTGAGGAAGTATATTCTCAATTATTATTATGTGATTCAACTTGATTTTGTGACTTTAGATCTAGATTTGACTTTTAAGGAGAAGCCCATGACTATTTTGGATAGGTAAGTTCATAAGTTGAGGATCAAATATATACCTTCTATGAAGGTACAGTAGAAGCAACATCCAGTTGAAGAAGCAACTTGTGGGATTAAGTCTGACATACGTGGTAGACAACCCTAGCTTTTGAGGCTTCAAGTAGTCTTTTTTTAATCTTCCAGGATTAATATAGTTATTAGTGGTGGATGATGTAATAACCCTTATAGTCGTTTTTAATTTTCTTGTGAAATAACCCTTTTACCCTTCCTCATTAGCTCTAGAAAGTGGTTTTTTATTTAGCGATGTCCGTTCTTTTGATTCCATAGTAAAAATTATTTTATTAAATGGAATAAATGTTGTGATGTAGGATTTATGTTGGCCTTATGAAATATCGATTCAAGAAGATCTCAGATCTTTATTTTTATAGTTCCATTGAGTCTGAAATATTGAATTTAGCGTGGTTGCATATGTTGTTTGAGTTTATGGGATTTTGAAAGAATTATGAGAGTTGGTTTGAAATTAATTGGTTAAAGTTGCCCAATTATTGTGGTATTGTTCCATGGCATGTGGTGTTGATCTCACAAACAGCGGAGTCATTCTTAGTATTGCCTAATACGTGCCTCCATAATCCATTCTACGAGACAATAGAGTGGCCAGTAGGATATACCCTACGAGCAACAGCTTGACTCGTACTGTGTAAACTAAGTAGGCAATGTCTATACTCATTGCACGAGTCAATAGTACAGACCATGAAATTGATTCACGGATGATAGGTTGACTCGTGAAATAAGTCTTAGACCTAACAGATTTATTAGTCATTCTATGGTTCCAGGAGCCACTCTACAGATTATGGAACTGGTTCCATGATCTGTAGAGTTGGTCCATGGTATGACGTCAGGAATTTTTCAATGATTCTTAATGAAGGAAACTTTGATAATTTTTCCCCATTTTATAGGACTATAAATATCTTTTGAGGTTTTTCTTCTTCTTTTGGAAACCTAAAACTTGCCAAAATATTTTGGGCAAAAGATTTGTAGCTTTTTTGGGGAGTTTTGAACAAAGTTTTCAAGGATTTATTAGGTGGGTAAGTTTTTAATTTCAATTCCTTGTTATTTTCAACTAATAAACCATGATTTCCTAATTATTTCTTGAATTTCTCAAAGACACTAATTGGGGATTTTTGACTTCCACTTATTTTTTATAAATTGGGGTGTCGAACCTCAAATAAAACATGAGTTTGATAAAATTTAATAGTTGAATTTTCCAAAGAATAGGTATTATGATTTTTAAAGAACTTTTTAATTTTGACTTGGGGTTTCAGACTCGACCTTTTGATTGGCTTTTTGGACCTAATTTTGAGATGTGCAAATATAGCTAACATTGTTCTTGTTTTCTCATGGAGAAATTATATTGATCATATTTTGTTATTTTGAAGGTGTTGTGAAAGGTAAAAGAATAAATTTGACCGTCTCGATGTTTAAGGTAAGTTGAGATTCATTACTCTTCTACAAGGTTTTAGGTATTATGTGTTAGTTTTTTGTAACTAGGAGTAATAAGGACTATTGGGAATGCTCATGTGTGTGAGATGATGAGTATTCACTTGAACATTAGAGTCAAGCATGATTATGTTAAAATAAAAGAATAATATGTGTTGAAATTTTCTTATTGTTTGGTGATTATTAAATTGAGACTTGTGCATTTTTTGAAGTAATCATTTGTAGGGCTTGTTTGACTTGAATTGATATTTTAACAGATATTTTACCTGTTCAAGGTTTTTATTTGTCTTTGAAAATCAATATACTTGTAACTTGCCCGAGTAAGGGTCATACTTGACTACTTGACTTGAGATGACATATTTCCACTTGTAACTGTCATGTGATGTCTTATTGATTGATTGGACTTGACGTTGTCCATTTCCATATTTCTTATGATATTCTTATTTGTTGTTGGATTCTAGATCACTGATATGAAAATTATGACTCTCAAAACAAGTGATGGAAATGATATGAAACGAAAGACAAAAGGGATATAAAATGTAAGGTCCAAGGTTCGTTCTAACATTGCTATGAAAATATCAGATGGAAAATGGTTCCAAAAATGTGATATATATTCATTGGATCTAGTACCACGCCGGTACAGATATATGGCTTAGCTAGCCCTTAGGGGGTCCGAACTATCATGATATTTGGAAGCAAGTGAGCATTGTAAAACAGACATACATCATTATACTCACATCACATTGAATTATACACTCACTGATTTGGTGTAGGTAGTGTACTTACTTTCCTTATCTGTTTATTTATACCTATTGTTAATACTCCTTCTGTTTTAAAAAAATGACCTGCTTTGACTGGCACGACGATTGAAAAAATAAAAAAGACTTTTGAAACTTGTGGTATGAAATTAAAGTTATGTCAAATGTACTGAAATACAGTTCAACATTGTGGTCTTAAGCATTCCATGTGGAAAGTTGGAACTAAGGTATTAAAAAAAACGAAAAAGGCCATTTTTTTAACAGGCTACAAAGGAAAGTAGGTCATTTTTTTTAAAATGGAGGAACTTTTAAATCTGTATTATCTTGTAAATCATATTACTTGGGAGAAATAACCTGACTTGTAGCAAAATTTAACCTCGTATCACTTATTATTTCTTTTAATTTTTTGTGAAATGATGTTTACTATTGTTTAAGAATACTTAAGACTATTTGGTGATTTCTCCCCCTCCCTAATTTGGTTTTATGCAGTTCCTGTTGGGTATATCATTTCCTTACAGGTTGTAGTATTAGGGTATGGTTGCTTATAGGTGGTTCTCATCATTGCTTTATTTTAGGGTCGACTAAAGACACTACCTAAGTATCATTTTTTTTTCAATCAAACTTGTTCTTCCTGTGTAGGTTCGAACCCCCCAGGATTCCTGATTCTCTATTTTTCTTTAAGTCCAAAACTTTTAATTTTAGATATTTCGGAGGTAGCTGCTCATTCCATTGTGCCAATGTCAAAGACTCTTCTTATTTTGATCTTATCTTTACTTCGTCTAGATATGTTTTAGGACTATTTTCCTTTAATTTAGAGGATTTTATATATAGTGACACTCTGGTTTTAGATAATTTTGCTATGTTTTATACAACCTTTTGTCTTCTTTTGACTTTGTTCATATTTTCCCCTTTTGTTTATCATTGTTATAATTAGTTATTATTGTTAATTAGCTTGCCTACCATAACGAGTGAGATAGGCATCACGTAATACCTTGAACTTTTGAACTAAGATTAGAATCGTTATATGTACGTGGTTAAACCCAATCCTATTGATATATTACTTGAATTTAGGTGTTAAATTCATTTAAGAAGTGTGTGTTAAGTGTTGGATTTGAATTGAGGTCATAGGTAATCTCTTCAACAAAGTTGAGTTGAAACATTTTACCAATTGAGTTTCCATATAAGTTTTAAATTGGTTTAACTTAAAATAATCATATATCCTAGATTATTAGGAGTTGTGTCTCCTATAAAATATTAACTAAAGTTCTATAAGTCTAGTTTCCAATACAACAAACTGTTTGTCAATACGAGTTCGTAGTGAGAATTTATGAATATTTTACTAAATAATGCAGTGTAGTGAAATTCTATCGAGTTAAATGCAGGCATATGTGGACCCATATGCAGCTGGAAATGTGGGCCCATTTATTCTCTCCATATATCCACCACATATGGCCAGTTGGAGAGATGTTATTTTGGGTTTTCTCTAATTTTTTTCATTCTTTCCAATCCTATAATGGTTTTCTCTCCTCTCCTCTTCCTCCAACATCAAGGTATGGTACTTCCATGTATTTGATATAACCTTAGGTATTCCAAATTATTAGTTACAAATTCCTAACAAGATTCCACCCTAAAATTCAAAGATTTTTTAGAAAAGTAAGTTAAAATTTTTAAGAACTCAAATCTTGGAACTACAACTTTTAAATTAGTGCTCTTCTCAAGTCTTGTTGGGAGAATGTTACGGTATGAAGGAATTCAATGAGAAATTTCAAGTTCATCTCCAAAATCCTTCCTTTAGGTTCAAGAACTCAAAACTCTACCCAAACTCATGTGCAAAAACTACGATAATCAGGTATATGAATTTTTAGTGGGGGATTCATTTCACCCTCATGCCCAAAACTTCAGCTTTCAACTTATAACTTCATGATTCTATGATTAGGGTCTTAACCTAGATTTATAAATCTTTCTAGCCGAGAATAAAATATATGATTTCATAATTTTATATTCATAGTTATGATGTTGAAGAATGGTACATGATATTCAAATGACTCCATAAATTTTGAAAGATATTCATGAATTTACCTTATGATCTCAATTTTTTAGCAAAGACTGATTTCAAGAAAAGTTATCTAATCCATGATTGATGATAAATATGAGAATTATGATTTATGATATGATAAATTATAAACTTGAAAACAAAATACAAATGTTTACAAGACTATGAGTTGCGCACATTAGTTATGTTTTATAAGAGTTTTGTAAGTTAGGAGCACATGAACTTACTATAATTTTAGGGAGGATTATTTAGCACCAAGTGGACGAGGAAAAATATCATTCGAATTAAGGGGTGACACCCTAGTCTTATAGCTAAATTTTTCAATGTAGGTACGAACTCAAGTGATATGAACCCAAGTAGCCTTTTTCCAAGCGGTTAGCCCAAGATGATATTTTATGGATCGATCATTATGACTATGTAAGCTTTTTATCCTTGTAAAGTATTAAGGAACTCTCCTAGAGTAAGGTTACTACATTGTACATCATGAGATCACATGGCATTTGTCAATTAAAAGACACTCCTATCCATGTTGCATGTAGATTCTGTTTTTAGCAAAGTATATTATGTATGACTCACTATAGTTTACTTCAGATATGATCATTTTCAGTAATATGCACTTATACAATTTATAAGTATGTTTTATGATAAAAGAGATGATCCAGTACATCAATTTTTATAATAAATTTGCATGTTCGATTTAGTCTTCAGTTCAATATCATTCTTTAAACTGCTTTACTGAGCATGTGTGTGCTTACATACTAGGTATATTCCATAGTGCTGACTCATGCTTTAATTTTTAATTTGGTTGCATCATTTTATAATGTAGCTTCAAGCACCCACTTTTTAGCCTATGGTTGGCTTGGATATTCATATCTAGAAGGTTCCATTCAGCAGTTGGTGAGTCACTCATTCGAGGACTATTTTCTATTTTAGATTCTTTATTTTAAAGTTATGTTTATCTTCAATATTCAGCACTTTAGAGTTGATTGGGGGCTTATCCTAGCAACACGTCAGTTATTAGTATAGGTTTCACAGACAGAAAGTCAGTTAGCTAGTTGTTTTTATTTTTAAACTCCGTTTATCAAATAATAAAATTTTATTGTACTTGATATTTTATTTATAAATGAGAAACATGACTTTCAAGCTCACATTTTAAATATCATAATATTCAACTTACGCTCATGTTTAACATTTTAAAATTATGACTTAGTATGCCAGTAGCATGGGTTATCTTAGAGCTACTTGTGGTTCTAAGCACTGTGCCATGTCCATAGGGTAGGCTCGAGATGAAACAACATCACGATATAATCTTGGATCATGAAAATATCTTTAGATGCAAGCCCCAAATACTATAAAATAGTATCCAACCTGTCCATATCCTTGTCACATTGATGGTATTCACAGAACCAAGATTGAGGGTGTTCTCCATGTACGAAAATACGGGCAAGTAGCCAAACCCATACTCTAGTGTCACTCGAACAATATTTATAGAAATGACATCTCCATACCAATACTTTTAATAGATTGGAGTGCAATGTAGCTCTCTAATAACTATCCTCTCAACTTGTTTTAGGCTAGGAGTTTTAGAATTGTGGAAATGATTCACAAAAATAAGGCAATGAGGTCAGCTCTAACACTCTTGTGACTGCCTATAATGTGTTCAATACCACAAGTAGTCTCGCAGACATACTTATAGATTCTAATCCTATTCGAGTTCTCATAATTTAAGGCCCTCACCATCCACTCACATTTAAGAGATACATACTCCACCTTATAGCACTTTTTACAACTCTTCACTGTAATAAAGTTGAAGGTCTTCTTCACCAAACCATCTTCAAGTAGGTCTTCAACTCTTTCTTGTTGGTGAATGTTCGTCCAACATAAATGTTGGTCTCATTGGAGAAAATATAGGTTGGTTGTGATCTATATTGTCCCTCAACACCACCATCACACCCTTTTGTTTAATGATTTTTCAATCCTCTATATCCATATATATAGCATGTGTCACGACCTAAAATAGGTCATGATGGCGTCTATAACCCTTCTGTAGACAAGCCTAACCCTACAGCCCCGAGCTACGCGCAACGGGCTATAAACACTCGAATCATCAAGCAAAGCAGAAAAGCATAAGCAGACACATAAAAGAACTAAAGCAGAAGAAATATACACACAACTCAAATCCCAAAACCTAGTGTCAATGGCATATGGAGCTACTATAGAATATCCAAAAGATATAAATACAAAACAAATCCTACAAAAGTAATATAACACAAGGCCTGCCATAGAAAAAATAAAGCTAGCTAGAGTCAAGGAAACCACGGTCGGCTCAGACGGAAAAGCTCACTGTAATCTCCACAACCAGTTGTATCTACTCTGTACGATCATGACATCTCCGATAACCCCTACCGGTATCTGCACCACAGAAAAGGTATGGAATGCAGCATGAGTACCAAACAAGGTACCTAGTATGCATCACAGGCCGACTGGGCTAAGATAAAATACAAGTAATAAAGGCAAGGAAGTAAAACAGATCAACAATAGTAGGAAAGTAGTAAAACTACTAGTTATGTAAAAAGATAAGATACTAGAAGTGTAAGTACAGATCTATAGGAACTAAAACATGGTGAACACGATCTGAAGTGTCCCATACTTGAAAAATCGAAATCGAAGTAATAATCTGTACCTGTGTTCAAACTAAGCCAAAATCCAACAAACCATAAGGATATACATATATGTACTACGAATAATGGATCGAATGGTAGAGTACAGCTAAGTAAGGAATAGAAAATAAACACACAAAACCAACCTAGCATCCCATACCACCGATAAGTACAAACAGCACAACAAAACCCATTGTGACTCCCCCTTAAGCCCGGTGAGCACAAATAAAACAAAGGTAATACAAAGGGGTACAATAAAGTAAAATAGAGCAATACCATGTAGTGCCAACACCCTCCTCTCAATAAGTGCCAATCTCTAGGATTGTCAAAACAGTGCCAAACTTAGGGTTCATGCCCCAGAAGACCACACCTCTAATTAAATGTAGGGTTTATGCCTAATTAGTTCCAAACTCAGGGTCCGCACCCCGGAAGACCACGCCTCTAATCAAACATAAGGTATGTGCCCTATCAGTACCAAAATCAGGGTTCACGAATCTAATCAAATAAAGGGATTGTGCCCCCATCAGTGCCAAATTTAGGGTTCGTGCCCTGGAAGACCCCGCTTCTAATCAAATATAGAGTTTGTGCCCCATCAGTGCCAACTCAGGCTCCGTACCCTAAAGGACCGTGCCTCTAATCAAAATAGAGATTGTGCCCCATCAGTACAAAACTCATGGTCAAATAATATTAAATAGATTCCCTATCATAACATAGCAACAATAATGCTAATAATAACGAAAACAAAAAGTAACCGGAGTCTAGGATCGGCCAAACACCACGAGATAAGAGATCATCTCACCACACTCGTTGGCAAAAACTCGAATAGTTCCCAAGGTTTATGGCCCCCACGTAGTGAGGCCAAGACCCGGGGATACAACTCTTCACCCTCTATGCCCTTTTATGGGCCCTCGTAAACCAATAAGGATGCAAAATAAAAATACAATCATCAACCTAAAGCCCAACCCACACCACTAGCCAAAGTCCCCAAATGCGCACACCGTGGGCCCGAAGCTCCAAAATAGTTGAGGTCACCCAAAACTATAAATTATAAATTTAAGGATTAAAATATGAAGAATGAGACCTATGATGCAATTAGCAACCCGGGTCAAAAATTGGGCCCTAAAACAGGTCTGCGGGCCCTACATCTCAAAAAATTAAACTAAATATACCATCATAGAGCCCTCAGCTCAGGGGACTCTTTGTCCAAAATCGATCTTAATTTGATAAGGAATCAAGGGAGAAAACAAGGTTTAAAGTAAGGAAACTCAAACATTTTACATAAGCTAAAAGAGGTGGAAAGAACGAGAAATACCCGAGAAAACGTGCTCCACGAACTCACACACAACTCCCCACCAATCCCCTCATCTCAAAACACTCAAAAACTCGCTCCCAAGGCTTGGTTATGGAAATTATTGAAGAAACCAAACGGTTGAAAATGAAGAGGGTGATCCCTTTTTATAGACT
>JBDJHY010177194.1:0-12182 GCA_039654485.1 Withania somnifera
ATGGTTGTGATTGAGTTGATGATACTGATTGATAAATATTGAATAACAAATGCTAAGAGGCCTTGAAATAATAAGACTCTTGGTGATTAATATTAATAAATGATAAAGTGATCATGAAATGATAAACATTAAGATTATTGATATAATTGTAGTATTATCTATTACCAAATGAAAAGTGATTATAAGAATTATGAGATGAATTGTGGTTAAACATTCTTATCATAATTATCTATGAGAATTAAGATTCTAGAATATCATGGTACACTCCTACAGTTTCCTGTCTACTTATTTAGATACTTGATTTTAGTCTATTTCTGCTAGACATTCTTATTGTTTATATGGTGTCGTTGTGGATTTTCAATTTCAGGTATTGGGAATCGTAATAGATGATGTTGATTTTTTTTATTTCTTTATTCTAGTTTTTAGTTATTATTTTAAAATAACCTAAATAATTTGTCTTGCATTTAGGTTCGTTGGTTCTCACATATGGAGGGTTAGTATTATTGCCACTCACGACCCATTTGAGTCGTGAAAAACTTGGCAAAAGATCTTTAGGTTCATTGATATCTTCATACTAGGAAATGTGTCACGCCTCGATTTTGCACCAAGGATGAGAGATGGTACTTAAAACAACAAGTAGTCCCAAGCTAACCCTTGAATCTAGCAGCATTATAATTCTAGAGCATATAAATTAGTAAAAGCATTAACTTGGCAGCTATAATGATAATGGAAGACAGATAAAAATTTGGATAAGAAAAATAGCATCTCTTAATCCATAAGTTGCATATTAATCGAGTACTATGTCCGAATAAGCCTCTAAAATATTGACTGATGTGTAACAAGGACAAGCCCTTAGCTAACTCCAAATTAATGAAACAGAAAAAAAAATCATAAGTCTAAGAGAAAGCTAAACTTGAATCAACCCTCAAAAATGAGGACTAATCACTAGTGTTGTAATAACTTTAAATCTACCTATTCATGAATGTATGAATAGGTACAAGGATCAACATTATCAAATAATGAAACACAATAAATATCTAATGAGTACTAGAGGATGTATGAAGTATGCGAGCTAGGCATAAATTATGAGAATACTTAACTATGATTTTAAATAATCTTCAATTGCCTGCTAAAAATTTGAAAAAAAACATAAGTCGAAACTACTGGTACTCCCTGAGCTCACCTCCTAAATGCTATAGGTACCTAAAGACAACAAGTGAAACTGAAAGTACCTTTGTCTCTGGATGTAATGACCATGTCAGGCCATCACCGTATCCTGGTGTGGTTTTTATATCTAGAGTATCTTAGTAGCAGTCCAAAGTCCATTATGGCTTACTAGAACCACTAGTATGGTTCCTTGACAATTTTGTTGTGTTTATCTCGATTTCTCTTTTTTTGGAGTTTTAACTATGAAAATCGTTAATTGGAGAATAAATTCTTGAAAAATGCTAACAATATAAAATTTTGATAGTTCTGTTAGCTCCGAAACACGGAGTTAATTCTAGTGGTACTCTAAATTTGAACCCATGGGCTTTCAGTTGCATATTTTACCATTAGATTAAATCATTTTTATTAATATAATAATTATATCATTACATTATATATTTTAGTGTCTTGCTAAAAGTATTATTAATAATTATGAAATAGTTTTTGAAATAATATACGTCTCGTATATATTTTTTTATAGAAATTTTTAACAATTAGTATTTTATTAGAATTAATGGGACTAATTGTGTTAAAAAAAATCTATTTCAAAGTAGTTTTGCAATTAATACTTTTAGCAATTATTTATTATTTATATTGTGTGTTAATAAAATTTCTCTATGGTTTTTTATAGTGGGATCATTCTCGTTGTTTCAGGTAATTTTTAAACTCGTTTTGGAATTTAATTAATAAATAAAAAGTTTTACACTCTTAAATTTGCGGGAAGATATCTCATCATTTTTTATCATAATAAGCTCAAATTTAAACCATTGTTCCTGGAATTGAGCTCTATACATAGGTATTTTTATTTTTATTTTTCATGTTCTGGCACCACATGCCATTTTTTATCCAAAAATCTAACCTGAGATTTCATATAATAGTATGGTTCTAGTTGTATTCATCCTGACGTGTGCATCATCATTTGTCTAGTTTTGTGTTTTTTCTGAGTTATTCGTAGTTTTCTAGCTTTTTAGCATGTTTTTCGATATTGTCTTCAGCTCCAAGAGAGGCTACAATTTTCTTCATCCTAGACCGAGCATGTCTGCGGTACTTGTATTCAGAATAAATAGTATATAGGGTAGGGTGTTACATTTGATACTCTTGGTTTTTGTTGCTCATTTATGTCTTGTCGCTTTATTTTCATAAGCTATATTACTATTTAGTTGTGGCCCTATGAGGAGGCATATTAGCCTTATTGTAAATGGAATACCTCCATTGTTCCTTGGTTTCCCTTAGTTGACTTGTATTATATAATTCAGAGGGAGTGTATTATCTATATCCCTATTTGACGGGCCCTATACCTTAGAAATTATGTATCGGGTAGCATTCCTACTAGGATTGGTTAATTTCCCAATTTTCGTCTCTTGTTGGATATTTCTTATGTCTTTCCTAAATAGTACTTGACCTTAGGTGGTTATGCTAGTCATGTTCAGGTTCATGAATGAGTTGTATATTGATATTGAGCTATGATAGCCTTATGATTATCCCTGTTGTGGATGTGAACCTTGGTCAATGTTTTGGTGTCCGTTTGGGCATTGTTAGCATATTTTTATAATCACTCAAGGCTCTGGATAGTAGTTTTATATAGGGGGTGGTGATTAAACAAGTAATTAGAGCTTAACAACTATGGCCCAAATTATAGGTGGTGTCCTTAAACCTATCTAGACTGCTATTTTATTATGATTGGAAAGCATGCATGGTGATTGTACTATGGATAGATTATTGAGATTTTGATTTAGATACTTATAATATTACCTAGTTCTTATCATTTTTGCCACTAAAAGAACTTTCCTATCTATGATTGTATATACTTTCAATGATCATTTCTAGTATGGAGCTATTTTTTGAATCTTAACTAGAACTTGTTTTCTACTTTATGTGTACCCTCAATGGCTAATGGGCAGTAGGGAGATATTTTCTCACACTACCTGATTATTTTTCCTTAAATCATCATGGTGTTTTCGGATATGCGTACATGACTGGACTGGAGTTGTCTATTAAGATATGATATACGAGTTGAGCTTAGGAATTTGTGCGCACTGAGCTTGGGAACTATTTGGTTTTGATATGGGACATGTAACTACTTTGAGATTCTTGCATACTTATGTGAGGTTTTACAAGCGGGTTCAAGCCCCTCTATGAGCCCTACCGACTTGGATCTCCATATTAAACATGTTGCATAGACCGAGGAGAGGTATACAAGGGAGTAGTGGTATAAAATTTTACTACTATGTGGCCCTATCTTGCATGCTAATGTTCCAATGGAGGAGCATGCAGGGTTAAAATTGTGACATTACTTTTCAGCTCCCCCTTGCATTGTATAATACAACGCTTGTTTGTTGCATTCGGGGTTAAGGGGGAGTCACGTTGGGTTCCTTATATGTCTGGTTGTGCTTGCTGGTAGTATGGGATACTAGTAATTGTCATCTAGGTTGGCTATTTTTTGTCCCACTGGTAATATGGGATGATAGGTAGGGTGTTTTTCACAGTCTTCTTGAGGTTTGTGGCTACTTTCCTCATGGTACTTGCAGTTATTTACCTTACTTCCTCTTATGGCCTTTTTATATCTTTTTTTGGTCCTTATACTTGTAATGGCTATGCTGGAGCTCAATGTACTCATCCCTATGCCACTTGCTTAGTACGGCTCATTAGATGTTGCCTTATAGATTGTTATCTAAATTTTTATTGTTCTATTCCACACCTCCCGATTAGTTTCATTTACTTGCCTAAACCTTTTTTCTAGTTAGTAAAACATAATTTTGATAAGATCACGTTACCTTATTGTTTAGTCATATCCCTTCTATCCTTACTTTTATTTAGATGATGGAACATGTTCATATTCTCTCCTCTATGGGACTTTGTAGAACCTTGAAACTTGTACTACAGGTTGTGTTGGCTAAACAAAGTGTTTTTGTAAAATTTGACAAAAATCTGGTACTTAGATTTCCACAGCCCTATTTAAGGACCGTATATGGCTTCCATCATTCGTGGAAGGCCTCATCAAGTCATCCAGAGTCATAGGAATTTGAAAATATTTACCCCTATTTTTAAACGGGTTCTTTGGTGACCGGTAGAAGTCTTTGATGAGTCGTCGCATCCAACCATGGAACCACCCCTCTTTTGTAAAAATCTAGCTATGTGGTATTGGGATAACTTCAAGCCCTTTAGCTTGCTTGTATTGGGGGGAGCCTATGGAATGTTATAGTGGTTGAAGACCTGTGGAAGGGACCTGACACACGATAGAATGAACTATCAAATAGAGAAGCGATTGAGATCTTGTCCAATGGGCCTTCAACTGGTTCGACAGTTTGTCGAACCAACCGTAAAATTCTGGCAGTTTTATTTTAACCCGAATTTCACAAGGACTCTTTAGAATTTTCCCATTCATTATATCTTTAACCCTACATTATTTTTATCCTTATTTTGGAGTAAATATAATTATTAAAACCCAACTTATTTTATTCATTATTCACAAATTAAACCCAAAATAGATTCTGCCGGGGTTTTCTCTCAATAACTAAGCCTAGGGTTTTTATCAAGAAATTATTGTGAAGCCTTTTTCATTAATATTTCTCCATAGATCTTCTCCAATTTAGGTATGTGATACTTTTTAAGGTTTCCTTCCTTATCTTATGCCTAACTATCCAGTATTTTAACTCATAATCATGATCTATAGACTTTAGTGTGAATCCCATAAATTGTTTTCATTCATTCATATCATGAATTTATAAAGTATTGACCATAATCATGTTTATATATATTTTTATGTTAAAATTGCATAAGTCATCATAAATTTTAAAGCTTGGTCCAGTTTATGAGTTTGAATTCCTTATTGGGAGTCTAAATGCTTAGTTTGTCATGTTAGGGAAAAATTCCCTTTATTTGAGTTCATAGTTCAGGATATGTTTAGTACTAGAGTAGCTTCATGGCTTATGATCATGATCAGTTTATGAATTTATGATTTTAGATGATAAACTTAGTTCATGAGCCATTGAAGTAAAATAAAACAAAAATATGATGATAAGACAATGATATGGATAAGACAACTAGTTCATGAATTAATGGGCTCTTATCTGGTCATGACAGTCATTATATATGTATATGATCAGTTCATAGTTAGTTTTGGAATAGTGTTAGCACCATGAGATTTGGGAGATTTATTCCTTATCCCCTACCCTATGTCTCCAAATATCAATAAATTCATAGCCCAAGTTGGCACTTAAGATCAGTCTTAGTGGATTCACTAGGAGTTAGAATGACCCTTAATTTTGCATGTTTAGGACCCCACCCAACATAGGATATATGTTGGATTGTTTATCCTTGTGCAAGAGGAATGTCAATTATAGAACATCCTAAGTTAGTTATTTTGGTATGTTAGTCACTATGGTCAGCCCTTTGTAAGTCAGGTCAGCAGAGTCAGAAAAGATAGAATTACGGGTAGAGGAACTAAAATAAGACTTATATCTTATTTTTGGCTTATTGCAAATATTTTTCTTATTTGAGTCAGCAGGTGGCAGTCAAGGTATGAGTTATGTATTCATGTATTGCATAGGTAGTTTCTTTATTGATGATAAGGCATGTTGCACCGACCTCTCTCATGCTCAGTATATATAAAAATACTGAACGCAACTCATTTGCGCGACATGTATTTCACATATGTAGGTTCTTCCAACCTTCTGGATGCTTTCTGTTGACTTGGACTTACATTCTAGCTAGATTTAAGTAAAGTATTCCCACTTAATTTATGAGCTAGCTATAGTATATTTCTTTGTGTTGATCTAGAGCTCAGACATTAGAAATAACATTTACTATTATTCAGTTTTTGCCAGTTAGGAACATTTTCGAAGCTTAGTTTTCAATATTTACCTTGTTAGTGGTTACAGAAATATATGGTGTCATACTTACACGATGAGTTTTCATATATATTTAGATTAATTTTTGATTTATGTGACGTCCATTATTACTTAATGTTTTATATTTTATGATATAGCTTCTACTGAGACAGAATGATAGAGCCAGGCATGGTCTAAGTGATTCATTCGAAGTTACTGAGGTGACTTAGTAGCTATGGATGTTGGTCCCACCTAAGGGGTGAATCCGGGGCATAAAAAACTTTGAAGGAGAGCATGGGTTTTAAAATTCCTAGGATGTCTGAAAGCCTGCGTTAGGTAGAGTATCAGTCGTGGGTTTGACGCAATACTTCTAACCGAGGGGCTACTAAGCATGTAGGAAATATTTCTATTTGTTCATGATTATATCTCTTTATTTGGAATGTAACTCTATATTTATAATTTGACTCGTGCGTTATGTGTTTCAAATCATGCTTCTATTATGATCAACTTTCCATGCTCGGAATAGGAATTAGTAGAAGTAGGCTCCATAAGCTCCCGAGCAACAATAGCTTCCATCAGGCATTACCATTGTATAATTACGCATAATGAGAATATGATGGCTCATAAAGTGATGGCATAAGCTCGATATCTTACACTAAACTGGTAGCTCAACCATTTCTTAATGCAGGATTATGAGGGTAAGGGAGTTCTTGAGGTTGGTTCCTCCATAAATCTTTGGTTCGAGGGTGTAGGAGGGCCCAAAGTGATTTTTCAAGGAGGTTAAGAGGATATGTGCGTTAACGAAGTTGTTGGAGATGGATAAGGTATATTTAGTTTCTTATAGGATGACAGATGTTTCTAGGTCTTGTTATGATCTGTGAAAGAAAAACAAAGGGGTTGGAGCACTTCCCCCATTATTGGATAATTTTGAGGAGGCATTTTTTCATAGGTTATTCTCGAGGGAGAAGAGATATGAGAGGTTTAGGGAGTTTATGAGTCTGGATTAGAGATCCGTGATATTAGAGAAGTATAGGATAAAGTTTACAAAGCTTTCTAGGTATTTCCATGAGATGATTGCAGACATGAGCAACCATATGGATATGTTCATATCTAACCTATCTCCATATTTGATCTAGGTAGAGAGAGCATCTGTGTTATCTAGTGATATGGTCATTGATATGTTGATTGTCCATCTTTTGTATATTTAAAAGGATATGGATAAGTTATGGGAGAGTAATCAGAATAAGAAGGCCAAGACTGGCCAATCTAAGTTCATCCAACCCAAGTGAGGTGGGAGGTCATTGGAAGTAGCAACAGACTTCTAGGGGACAAGACCATTCGTCTTTTAGTACCCCTACTCAAAATATTAGGAAACCAAAAAGTCATAAGTCAGACAAAACAATATCTTAAGGAAATGTGACAGGAGGGCGCACACATCTATTGGGTAGTAAATGTGGTAAGCACCATCCTGATCAGTGCATGCTTAGACAGGATTGATATTTTTTATATGGTCAGATAGGTGATACTTTGAGGGATTTACCCTCTAAGGGTTTTTTTGGGTACTGTAAGATAGGGAATCAGATTAGGTATTGTTCCATTTCCAAAAAGGGAGGTGGAGGTAGTGCAACATCTGCACGAACTACCCTTCAAAGTCAGCATGGTGGCTAGTATCGACGGTGGTCAGTACCAGAAATGATTAACTTTTTTGGGTTCCAAATAGGATCGAGTTCAGGAGGTTAATGTGGTGACATGTATATTGGATGTGCATGGTGTTCAGGTTTATAAATTGTCATACCCAAGATCTAACCTATCTTTTATATCACTTGTTTATTCTAGATAGTTTATCATTGATCCTGAGGTTTAATATGAGTCTTTTTGTATGTTATATCATGTTAGGGACTCCAATGTAATCTATAGTAGTTATCTAGTATCCATTTTGGGTATGCTAGTTCCATCTGGTTTTCCTGAGTTAGACTTAATAGATTTTGATGTCATTCTAGGCATGGATTGGCTCCATTTGTGTCATGTTTTGATTGATCATAGGAATAGAGTTATCCATTTCAAGTTAACTAATAAACCTTTCCTCGAGTTGAAAGGGAGAAGAGTTGTTCCTGATGGTAGATTCTCTTTTTATTTCAAGGCTATGAGAATGTTTTCTAATGGTTCCATCTAAAACCTTGTCTGAGTGAAGGACACTGAGTCTAAGACACTAGATATCCAGTCAGTTCCAGTAGTCAGGGAGTCTATAAATGTGTTTCCTCAGGATTTACATAGAGTTTCTCCTTTCAAGGAGATAGACTTTTGCATAGATCTTTATTTAAGAACTCAACCTATTTCCATTCATCCATAAAAGATTACATCAACTGATCTTAGAGAGATGAAAGATCAGTTATCAAACCTCCTAGTCAAGGGTTTATCCACCCTAGTATGTCTCTCTAGGCTTCCCCTGTCTTGTTCATTCATAAGAAAAATGGTTCCCTCCATATGTTCATATATTTCCATCAGTTGAACAAGGTCATTATAAAAATAAATATCCTATTTCTTTGATTGATGACTTGTTCTATCAATTAAAAGGTGTTATACATTTCTCCAAAATTGATCTCCATTCTAGATACCATCATCTTAACATCAGAGAGTAAAATATTTCGATGACAGCCTATCGAACCCATTATGGTAACTTTGTGTTCGTGTTCATGTCTTTCAATTTGACCAATGATCAAGTGGATTTCATAGACCTGTTGGATATGGTTTTAAGGCTATACATGGATCTATTTATGATTGTATATATTAATAACATTCTGTTTTATTCTAGAAGTGAGGAGAAGCATGCATCTCAGAGTTGTTCTTCAGACCCTTAGAGAATGCTAACTTTATCTTAAATTCTCTAAATGTGAGTTTTTGCTCTAGTCAGTTTCTTTTCTATCATGTCATTTCTAGTTAGGGTATTCGGGTAGATTTCAAAAAGATAGATTCATTTGAAAGTTGCCCAGAACGATGTCTATGTAAGATATCAATAGTTTTCTAGGTCTATATGGGTACTAATATAGATTTGTTCAGGGCTTTTCTACCATAGATACTCCCATAACCCACTTGACTCATAATAAGGTGAAATTTGAATTGTTAGATACATATGAAAAAAGTTTCCATGAGGTTCATACTAGGTTGACTTCAGATCAGGTGTTGACCTTGCCTAATGGTTCAGACGGGCTTGTGGTTTATTGTTATTTCTCCAGGGTTATTTTGAGTTGTGTGTTGATGTATAATGTAGGATGGTGGATTATATGTCTAGGAAGCTAAAGAATCATGCGAGGAATTATCCCACTTGTGATCTTGAGTTAGAAGCTATGGTTTATGCATTGAAATTGTGGAGACACTACTTGTATAGGGTGCATGTAGAGGTCTTCACTAATCATATAAGTGTACAACATTTGTTTGACTAGAAAGATTTGAATCATCGTCAAAGAAGGTGGCTTGAGTTTGTGAAATATTATGATATGACATTTATAAGAGAAAGGCTAATATAGTGTTTGATGCCCTTAATAGGTTGTTCTTGGGTAGTTTTTCTCATGTTGACAAGGATAAAAGAGAGTTGGTTTAGGTGGTGCATAGGCTTGCACTCTTGGGAGATAGATTGACAAATGATGCTAATGATGGTATGATTGTTTGAAATGGCTCCGATTCATCTCTTGCAGTAAAGGTAAAAAACTCATAAGATAGTGAACCAGTGCATGTTAAAGTTAAGAGGACATTCAAGAAGTATAAGGACCAATATTTCTCACTGGGGGAGATGGGGTTCTTCACTCTGAGGGTCGTCTTTATGTCCTGAAAGTTGATGGGTTGAGGGATGTGATTTTTTCTGAGGATCATAGTTCTACATATTCTATTTATTCTGGAGCTACTAAAATGTACAGAGATCTAAAAGAAGTGTATTGGGTGGAAGGTATAAGGAAGTACATAGCAAAGTTTGTAGATAAGTGTCCAAATTATCTGTTGCTGAAGGTAGACCACCTGATGCCATAAGGTAAGATGCAGTTGTTTGAGATTCCCACATGAAAGTGGGAGGTGATAAGTATTGTTTTTTTCACCAATTATTACTAGCCCAGAAACATGATTTAATATGGGTTATAATAGACCAAATAACTAGGTCTTGCCACTAACTACAAGTTCACATTAGTTACTTAGAAAAGAAGTACTGTAGGATGTACTAGAGGGAGATCATTTGTATGCATGGTTATCTCAAATAGGGGTATGGATTTTTACATCCCACTTTTGGAGGTCATCTTAAATAGGTTTCGATTCACAGGTTCACCTAAGTATAGATTTCTATCCGCTAATGAGAGGACCATTCAGACACTGGAGGATATCCTGAGGGCATGTGAAATAAATTTCAAGGGTAGTTGCATTAAACAATAGCCTTTGATTTAGTTTTCATACAACAGCAACTATAATTCTAGCATCAAGATGGCCCCTATTATTGGAGGAATATAGGTATCCTATTGGTTGGTTTGAGGCTGGTGAGGCAGCTATGTTATGCCGGAACTTATCCAAAAGGGAAAAGATAACGTTCATATTACTCGTCAGAGATTGAGAGCATCTCAGAGCAAGCAGATACCCTATGAGAATATGAGTAGAAGAGAATTAAAGTTTGATTTAGTTGATTGGGTATTCCTGAAAAATTACCTATGAAAGGTGTTATGAGGTTTGGGATGAAAGGGAAGTTCAGTCAAAGGTATATTTGACCATATTAGGTTTTGATGAGGGTAGGCATTGTAGCATATGGGTTATATCTTCCACTAGAATTAGCAATAGTTCATAATATTTTCTATCTTTCCTTGCTCAGAAAGTGCCTAAGTGATCCATCTTTAGTAGTGTATGTCGATACTGTTATCATTGAGCATAGTTTGACTTATGTGGATATTCCTATTCAAATCCTAGACAGACAGGTTTGTATGTTAAGAAACAAGGAGGTATCATCAATTAAGGTCCTATAGCAAGACTAGTCAGTTGAGAGAGCTACTTGGGAGGAAGAGGAAGACATGATAAGTAGATATTTGCACCTATTTCCTTTTATTTCAATGTTAGTCTGAGGTAATATCCTCTATTTCCTTCTAACTCCACTTCAGTCTAAAGTAGTAGCCTCTCCATTATGCTTTCCCTTGATCATTCATGAGCATGTAGCATAAAGTATGAAACTATAGCATTGCATAACTCCCTACGCCAGTAGTTTTGAATTATTTGATGAGTTCATTGTACCATGGTAAGTTATAGTATAATGCATTTATGTTAGCTGAATTAATGTTAGCCATGTTTTTTGGTTGATATGAGGTCTTGGTTAGGTTCCATAGTCCGCTGGTTAGTTTCCTAGCCCTGTTCCCGTGTTATGTGGCTAAAATCTTCATTTAAGGATGAATGATCACAAAGGGGAGATATTGTAACACCTTGAAACTTTTACTAGAGGTTGTGTGGGCTAACCAGCGTATGTTTATAAGATTTTGCAAAAATCTTGTACTATCATATTTCCATGGGCCTATTTAATGATAGTAGAGGGCTTTCGCGATTCATGAAAGGCCCCATCAAGTAATCATAGAACTACCCCTCCTATTCTTAAATATGGGTAAGTGTTGTAGGGTCCTTTGTTTCATCCTACGGGCTGTAATAGTGATTGATAACTTGTGGAAGAGACCTATCTCATGATCCGATAAGCTATCCAGGGGACCGGGGTTAGATAGCTCATTTGACTTACCATGAACTGGTTTGACGGTTCGTTGTACCAACTATAAAAGCCCGACAATTCTATTTTAACCCAAATTTCATAGGGACTTCTAATAATTTTCCCATTCATTAACCTTTCAACCCGACTTTGTTTAAGACTCATTGTGGAGTAAATATAATTAATAAAACCCTATTTCCTTGATTCACTATTCACAAAATAAACAAGAATAGATTCTCCGATGGTTTTCTCTTGAGAACTAAGCCTAGGGTTTTGAACAAGAAATCATTGTGCAATATTATCGTTAAAATTTCTCCTTAGATCCTCTATAGTTAAGGTGTGTGAGAGTTCAACAAGGTTTCCTTCAAAATCCTATGCTCAACAATCTAGTATTTTAATTCATGGTCATGATCTAGAGATTTCTGGCTGAATCCCAT